>JAAAKQ030482782.1:0-22205 GCA_010016005.3 Zanna intricata
TATTTTTATACGGATTTGAATACTAGATCGTGGATACCGGTATTCTTTGGTGGTTGGGTTTCAATTAACCACACTTCCTAGGAGCGGTCGACCTGTGATTGTACAAGACTACACTTCATTCGCATTCATACACATCATCCTTTGAAATAATACCTTACTGTAGTTCCAAAGGCTAAACAGATAAAGAGAGGTAAAATACACGTGTTGCAACTAACAAATAAATTTATAAATAAAATGATTTTAAAAATATTATCAAGAGTATTTTTTCTATTTTAGTGCACCACATCTGCTAGACGTTTTTAAGGATCAAACCTTTGTGATAACTTTTTATTAACAATTATTATCGTTAAATCATACTTCTGATGTTTTTCTAAGCGGGAAATGTCTGCATTATTATCTTTCATGTAAATAAAAAAATTTACAGAAGTTTTAGATTAGAAAGACGAGTTATTTATTTAGCATGTTTGGTATTTGTGTCAGCAGTGAAAACAAATCGTAACAAAAACACCGCCTATATTATTCAGTGTCACTAGACAACTTAGAGTTCATAGTTATTTTAACCACGCGTTTATCTATATCCGTAATGTTCGTAACAAAGTAAGAGCATTATGTGTTGTTACGTACATAATATAGTATATTTAAGGTAGAGGCGACACGTTACGTTCCGTTGCCGTTAGAAAGTAGAAATATGTATACGGTGTATTCTACCCACATGTATTACACCTATAATAATGCTAGTGTAACACCTTCCTAATTTAAATATTCATAAAAGATACCAATACAATGTTTGTTAGGCGTTAACTTTACCGATTTTATTGTTAATATTCTATTAGATTTTTGCTAATGTCAATAGCCTATACTTATACACGCGCGTGCACAGACACAAAGAAAAAAGTACCGGTATTTAGACGAATACACGTCAGTATCTCAATGGTTTTCTGATGATGCTGTACAACACTGGAAACACCCACTTCTACGGTATAACTCCAGTGAAACCTACCCCACCGCACTCAGTTCACCGACCGGACAGTGTTTACGTTTCTTCCTCGGAACATCAATTATCTTTACCTTGTAAAGCCACGTATGCTGTTTACAAATAGATCTTCGGCCCTTAACCAGATACACCCTTGAAATTCTTCGGTGTACGGCAGGAAGAATACAACATCGATCCGATTCCGGGCGTCAACGAACGATAAAAAAGAAACAAATCATTTATTTTTATACTATTATAACTACGTCTTGCGCTCCTTTCTGATTAATTATTGTAGACCTGAAGAATTTTTCAACAATCAGTTCCGACTATCTCTCTGTTGCTTCAAACGATTTATACACCCCCATCAATTCCACAATAGGCACGCACGGCAAACATAAATCATTCGTCGGATCATATTCATAACACAGTTACAATTAGGATGCAGTTTTCAATAGAACGTAATTTCCATCATTCCTTAATATTTTAATTAACTGGAAAAAATTACACGCAACAAAAAAAAAATGTTAAGTTGTAATATCGTGAATTCAATGAAAGTTTTTGACTGTATTTGACTTGACGACTATTATTATTTTAGAGAATTTCAAACTGAATTTCTTAAAATGTTTTGGACGATTCTGAGAAAATCTTAATGCGAATATTCTTATACGGAATATGTTTTAGACTAATTTACCTAAATGATTAACACAATAGAAAAATCGCTTTTTATTTTAAGCCGAATATGCATTAAAATATCGACTGTAATTTTAAAAGTATCGATATCGATGCAATATCTAATTTCTACTACTATAAAGGTTCATTTAAAAAACCCATTCATTAAAAAATATTGATCCTTTATACAATTTTACACACACACACATATATATATTATATATATATATATATAACTTTGGATTAAAATATATTCTGTGGATATATTTCAAATTATAAAATTTTTCTCTGATAAAATTTTTTTTGTTTTAAATAAAAGTTAAGTTTCTTAAGCTTTTGTTTATTTTCTATTCGGCAAATCTGGCAGTTTAGAATTTATTAAATAAATTTTAAAAATAATGTTAACTGCAGGAATAATTTATTTCTAAACAGAGGAAAACTAAGTATAATAACTGAAATATTACAGTAATAAACTGTAAAGAACATAAGAAAACATGAAAAATACAGCTGCTATGAAACATTTGTATGGTTCTGGTTGTATCACAGCGACAGGACGATGGCGATTAGATGCATCAATGGATCACTGAAAAAATCTGAATTCTAACTAACCTTTTCGCAGTTTCAACACTTTTCCTTTTTAAATTTGTTTGATGCATACCGCGGGAGGGGGGCTAATTCCCTGTCCAGCAATTCCACGTTTATGGGGGTTTGTGTTGAAGGCGTCTTTTAAATGGTGCAAAACGGTTGTCTTTCCTTAGCGTGTTATATATAGAGATATGAAATTAGAGAAATGATAACTATAATTACAAAAACTATTATTTAGTACTCTTTCATTTTGTCTAACTTAGAAATTAGTATAAACTTTAATAAGATGATTGAATATTTAATAAAAATAATATAATAATTTAGAAGGTTTAATTAAAAGGAAAATCCTTTTATTATTATTATTTTAAATTGTATTTTTTTTTTTGTAATTAAAAAAAGAAATAAATTCGAGGAGTAAATTTAATAATTATCTTGCTCCTTTTCTTCTTTTTCTTATAACTGAAAAGTTTTCTTTATTACTTTTATTGAAGAAATATTTTTAAAAGTTTTGATTAGTATATAAATAGAATTTACAGTATGGATTCGTTTATTTTACTTAAATATCATTATTAATTCTTTAATTTATTTTCAGTTACAGGTAGCTACAAGAATTTAGTTTATCCTGAACTATAAGTATCTTAAATTAAAATTAACCTAACTTTTACATAAATAACTGAAATCGTTTCTCTTTATTTTCGTTTTACTCTTTTTCCATTATTTTATTTATAAATCTGACTGCTAAAAAAGAGATTTAATCTTCATAAAATGCATGATTTCTTTTCTTACTTATCAAAAAATTACTTTACATTTATTTAATCGTACTCTTGTTAAAAATTAAAATTTAATTTTAGTTTTTTACTTCCTTATTTCACGAGATCATTTTACATACGCGGCTAATTCAGTGTTTAATTTTTTTTTTATGGTAACATTTTTAAGGAACTAACGTGAAGAGGAATGGCACGTGATAGACGGCACCTCCTCCCACCGCTAAGTGGCCATGCACCGGTTAAATTTTATGCTTCTGACAGTTTGATACTGAGTGTTCATGAAGTCACGCAAACCAAGTATGAAACAAACTATACTTATCTAATGGCAAAAAAGGAATTTAATTAGTTATGATAACAAGAAACTAACCAGGTTATTATTTTTTTCTCCCGTTTACCTCATAATAAATGTTGAAATGTCCACGTCGAGCGTAGATCCAAGGTCAACTGGTTTTTTCGTATTTAGTTTCAATTTTCCTTGAGAATTTTTACACTGATGATAAAGACGCTATCTTAAGTTCTTTTTTTTTTCAATTCATCCAAAACAGTCCTTGAAACAGTATCTTTAAGACGATTCCATATATAATTATATGGTTATAACAGATCCGGAGACTCTGTAGACCATATTCTACGATAAATTAAATGGTCAATTTAATTTATCTAACATTAAATTGACCTATAATGGTCAATTTAATTTTAAATTGAAGAAAACTATGTTACTCATAGTCGAATAGGGAGTATGGTATATAGTTTCGGTCTTCAGTTTTAAACAAAGCTACGAAATTTGTAATAACCTCTGTATAACGTTCTGCATTAATATTTCTGTGAAAAAAAATGAGTCTCTTCGTCGCGAAACCGCACAAGAGTCACCAGATTTTTAAGAATATCTTTCATGACAAACGTGAGGATTCTCGGAAGTCTATATTCTACTGTTGTCGCTGTTAACGTATACTTGTACAGAAAGATGACAGCGCGTTTGATGTGAATAAAACCGTTATCCAAAATACGCACACCACCTTGTGTAAAACATTTGAACAGGTTACAATAGTAAAGTTGTCTGGTTCTCATGTTCTTGTATTACTCCATTTCCACATGAGCGTAACTTTAGTTTTTTTGAAGTTTTGTGTACCCCAACTGAAAATCTAGTTTGTCGAGAAATTTTCCTAAGTGATTTTCCTGGAGAACGTAATAACGATTGATTTATGTCGTGCAAACTGTCATTATGTTATGCTGACGGACAACCGCTACGTTTACGATAAACTATATTTTATGTTTCACGAAATCTAAAAAATAAATTTAAAAAAAATACTTTATTTGCTTGGTATTCACACTATAAAATAACTTTAAAAACATTCTGTTATTCAGAATAAAACCGAGTAATTCAATGATACTTCGCAATGAATTTACGGTGGACTTAGACAGAGGGACGAGTCATGTAATCTCTATTTTTTGACCTTGCCTTCTACGGTTTCAAAAAATATCTACCCCGTCAGCAATCCTGTAATAACAAACTAAGATCCAAATGTAAATGATCGGCATCCTTTTTCGGTCGCTCGACTATGAAGTCCTTGCATAATCCGATTAAAACTTTGTTGGTAGAAGTCATTTTTATTTTATTCATCATCATGCAAATGCCCAATCTGAATTCTACAGTGACTTCCTAAGCTTCTATTTTTCTTGTTTTTACTGTTTAGCCTCCGAAATACCATAAGATATTTCTTAGCTTCTACTAGAGGTGATTTATATTCACAGTACACGGGGTACAAGATTACCACTAAACTGCATGAATGAGATTAAAGTACATATGTTTAGTTGACTGTTTTTTTTTTCAGGCATGTTAACTAAACGCTCTTGCAGTATTCTGGCTGTATTATAGAAATTTCTGTTTAAACACGCTGTTATTAAAGTCTTGTAAGGATGATATCTCGTATCGTCTCCTCATATCGTTAGTTCTCAAAAATTTGTTATAATAGAGTTTTTTTTTCATAACATTGTATTTCACATCATTGAAAAGGTTCATCGGTAGCAATTTACTAATTTATAATGTATTAATTGTAAATATTACCATTATTTATGCAAAAAAACATTCAAAATTTTATAAGAAATATTGAAAGGGTCCACAGTTTTCACCAATGCAAGCTATTACCCTCTTTTTCATACTCCATGCAACCTTTCGAAGGGTGCCTCTTCCAGTTTTTCATAATTCTTGATTTATATTGGTTTTCAGTTCTTCAATGAAGTGTGGATTATTTTTGTAAATATCTGCAGAAGAAAGATCCGGTGACCTAAGTGGTCATAAGCTAGTTTATATTATTCTTGCACCAATGAAATTTTTCAAAAGATGCGTTGTTGCTCTTTGGCCCCATCTTGTTGAAATCACAAATCTCTCTCATTTAGTTCTAAATTTGCAGTAAATCGCGTTACAATTTCTTGGTAGAGGTCTGCATTAAGATTTCTTTTGAAGAATATGAGGCCAATTATTTTTCCCCTGGAAATTGCATACAACAATTTTCTGTGGGTGTAGAAGTCGTGAACGGATGATGTGAGGATTCTCGTAGCTCCAGTAGCAATCATTCCGACTATTTCCATAACCATTCAAATGAAACGAAGCCCCATCTGTAAAAAAAATACATTATCTAACACTTTAATTCTTTCCCGAGCAAATCGATTAAACCATTGACAGTAATAGATCCTAGCAGCATTAGCAACCTGATGTAATTCATTTGATAAATTAATTCGGTATGGCTTTACTTTAAGTAGCCGGGTAGCTTGTAAGGACTATATAGAGTCATTCCTTTTTATTTCGTAAGTTTTCGTAATGATTTGTTAGACGAGTTTAAAAAGCTTATCCTAATCATCTTCCCAGTGTTTCGTCATTAAGTACTGAACGTTTCCGGCTATGTGTTTCTGACTGCAAACAGAAACATAGAGAGCCCCACTATATTTTTTTATAAAACGATGAATTGAAGATTTATTTGATATATTCTTACTTGGGAACTGCAATTGAAAAGCTTCTTGGCACAAAACAAAATATTTAACTGTTAAATAATTTATATATATCCTATTTTATATAAATCCTTTCTTCCGTGTCCAAAACCATATTTTCTTAATAAAAAAAATAAAAAACACAGATTACCAAAAATAATTAGTTGTTCACCAAAAAGAATTAGAAAATTATAACAACTGATAACAAAACAACAATAGATAGTGCTGCCAACCAATTCATCCGAAATTATTGTATTAACTTTTCCAAAAAGTATTTTGCTTGGGCTGCTGTGTATAATAAATTTGTCAAAACATTGTTAAAATATTTAATATTTTAATCAGTTAAAAAGCAGTCAGTTTAATAATCTCAATAACAGCGGAATTTTAAAAAAATTTGTACGAAATATAAGTTATATAATAGGTCAAATTAAATTTTTTTAATATTAAAATACATAAAACGCTTCATATATCATGTATAATCCAATCTAGGTTCATGTTTTTTTAAAATTACAAACATAAATTTTACTATTTAAAAAAAAAGAGAGACATTAACGAGTTAAAATCAATCACCATTATCATAAAGGGAAGTTAATTAACAAGTAGAACCAGGTCAATGTTTATAATTTAATTCAGTTTTAATATTTATTTAGTTTGCAACTAAATTTACTCAAATTATTTGGAAAATAGAAAAATACTCAAAAAAGAAAAAAATTAACGAAATTATTTTAAAAAGTATTAAATTATTACTTTGATGTTTAGTATTATATTTCCCTTCTTACCTAACACGCTTTATTTAGTATACTGACACTATCAAAGATTTGTCTTTTCCTTATTTTTTTTTATTTCAATAATGAAAAAAATTAAAATTGATTAAATAAAGAGAATAAAAAGTGGTACAAAAGCGTTTATAAAAATATTATTTAAAATCTAAATCTAGATTATCATGTAGATACTGATGAAATGTAAAATAAATAATTTTAAAAAAATGAAGGAGTATTATTAACAAAAAATTCTACAATGACCGTTTCTAACAGTTGACACGAAATACACAAAAAAAAAAAACTGTAGTCTGAAAAACCCAAATTAAAAAATAATTTTTGTGATAAGCGTATAGACAAACTACGATCAACTTTCCTCTACAAATAAAAATAAGATGTTGTATGTTCTTTTATCTTATTCATCATAAAATAGTAGCGTTTAATGCAAATACAAGAGCAAATCGGGTACAATTGCTGGATGTTTTTACCATAGAAATGAACTTTATTAAGAACAAATTGACTTCAATAATTTTTCTAGAGAAATCACTAACAACATAACAGAAGAGATCGACAAAAAATGTTTAAATGTACTGAAACCAAAATCTAGTGGTTAACTCATCGTTGCAAATCAGTTGTTTAGCAATTTATTTTCGAAGTTCTGAGGTTTAGATCCTAGAATAAAAAACAGTTAATGCTGGTATAATTAGTTGCTTGGGGCTCAAATAACCACAGGTCTCAGGAATGGTAAGTCTGAGTCTATGCATGACAATATGTCATATAAATCATCCATTTCTCATTTGCACAATATAACACAATGACAAATAGCTTCTGTGTGTGGTGTTGTATTAAGGACAGTGAATGCTATTTTAAAACAATTTAAAGAAATTGGATCCTTTTTACCTTAAAGGAAAGGGAAATACGGCTGTAAAAGAAAAATTACTTCGACAGGATCGGTATTTAGTGAGGAAAGTAAACTAGATCCAAAATTATCTGCTGTAGACTTAAATCGAGAATTTTTTTTTAACCTCTGGAACCGCCGTTGAGGTATATCTTCAGAGGATGAGATGAATGAATTGTAGCGTTGTCAAAATGCCATGCCTGACCGAGATTCGAACCCGGGACCTCCGGATGAAAGGCCGAGATGGTTCCACTCGCGCCATGGAGGCCGGCTAAGTCGAGAATTAATAACCAGTGAAATAGATTTACACGCGACAATTATTAGCCGACTTCTTGCAACTAGACGGAAAGCTCGTCGGCCGACTGAAAAGCAGCTTTTAACATCAGTATTGTGTAAAAAGGCTTTTGTGGGCCAAAGTACATGGTAACTGGACCAAGGAAAACTGGAAAAATGTTATATTTTCCGACGAGTCACATTTTTATATTCAGGGGCAAAGGGTTCCATACGTTAAAAAACCATCAGATGAAAATATATCACTGGCTCGTATCGAAACAATCAATTAAACATCCCCAGAAAAAACTTTTTGGGGTTGTTTCACATTTAAAGGCCCTTGTTCATTATTTCCAATAGATGGTATGTTGAAAAATGATGGATTTATCACGATTCTGAAGGAAAAGGTGGTAATAAAACTTCAAAACAAATCCCATAAGACAGCGAAGTGTTCCAACAAGATTTGGCGTCACACCATACTCCAAAAAAGTGGGTAAGGTTTCATTTTTCGACCGTGGCTAAGCAATTCCCCAGACTTAAACTCAGTTGAAAATTATTGGGCTAGTCGTCAAAAAAGGACTCAAAAATTGACCTCATCAAAGCAATAATACCGGCATGGTTTTATTATAAAGAGATGAATTTTAAAAAATATATATAAGTACACTTGTTGAATTGATACCAAATCGTGTACGTGAAGTTATTAAGAATAAAGGAGCACATTATATGCTAGATATTACAGATTGGTTAGGTATGATTTTTTTTTTCTAAATAAAGTTACTTTTTATTAAATAACATGTGCATCCGGATTAATTTGTCATGCTCCTGTAGTGTGAAACGATGTGGCATTGAAAACTGTTCGTACTCCTGAGTAATATCACCCTTAATGCAAACCCAATCGTTCAATAAGAAAACAGTCGCCTTAAAAATATGCAATCGCAGTCTTTCATCCGTAACCTAGTTTTCATCCACATAAAATCTTAAATTCAGTAATTTATAAAACGAAATACGATCGTTAAAAACGAAATTTATTACCTTTTTTTTTTGCCTAAAAAAAATGCAAGTGTTAATTCAAACAAATCCATTGCTGACACATTATTGATGTCTGATTTAGCTAATTTGTCAGAACTCAGGGTTTCTTAATAAGCAGATTTTTTATCAAAGAGAACCCTAAAAAATCTCCATGAATCACCAGTGCATTCAAGGGATGGTGATTAGCACTCTGAGCATACAGTATTATCGGCCCTTATTTTATCAAGAACGTGGAGGAACATTCACTGTGACTCGGGACAATACCTCGAGATAATCTAGAATTTCATTCAGCCTCTGCTTTAATAATATTACTGTAATATCTAGTTTCAACAAATTGGTTTTACGGCTCGTACTGTAAGATGGGAGTTCTGCGTGAAATATTTTAGGATCGTTTGATTACTCGATGTATGTCTTATGATATTCGATCCCCTGATTTTTTGTTATTGGTATTTCTTAATGAAAGAATATATACATTAATACTTCGGTATTCACGGTCGCAAGAATTCGAAAAAAGTTCATGAAAAATACTAAAAAGTTTTTATGAAGATTTTTACTATAAAGATTTTTCAATACTAAAGATTAAAAAAAAATACATACTATACACATAGTACATTATTTCCACTTTACGAAATGTATTTAAGAATAAATACAAACAACTCTTCATCTTCACACGTAGATAGGCGCCATTCATAATCTTCAAGGTATGGTTTTACGATAAGCAACTAAAGAGCTTTCGGAAAGTCGCTGTGCAGTACGCTTTAGAATTATGTGGTGCATTCTGTTCTTTCGGTGATAGGTTTTTTGCCCTGTGAGTTCGTTGGGCGTTGATCAAAAATAAACCAAGAAGTCAGTTATTGAGTTACAATTGAACGAGCTTCGTGTCTTTTCGTATATCGGAATCAGTAGTTGCGAGAAACGTTATGGTTTTTAGTAGAGAAACGCATTTTTCTCGTTGAATACGTCTTTCGTGAAGGTGGGTGATAAGTGTACTGATTTAGTAAAGCACAAGTTTTCTGAAAAGTTTCCAAATACTCCTGTCTCCTGTTCCTCATCATTATGCAGTACGAACTCTTACTGAAAAATTTCGAACAACAGGCTCTCTTGAAAACGCTGATCGAAGTGGAAGACCATCTAAACTAAACGAACAGAAGCTGATTGATATTTCAGATCCTACGGCTGAAAGTCGTGATCCAAATCAATTACACGAATAATGTTTACATGCGGCGAAAATTGGAATCTGGGTCGGTGTGTATAGATCGCGCATTGTAAGTCCAATCTTTTTTTAAATAAAATTTATAGTGATCGTTATTGTGTTTTAACAAACTTCATTAGTCAGGTAACAAAAAGTGGAAATCAATCACAGTTGATTCCAAAGCTACCGCCACAGCGCACACAGCTAAGAAATCAATGACTTTTTTTACGAAATGTCTGGTTAACGAATCATTTCGATGGGTTTTTGGGTTGCACGATCCCCCAGGAGTCAGACGAATGGGGAGCAATGAAACAAACAGTATATCGTAACAGATCATGCACGATTGACGACCTAAAAAACCCAATAATAGCATACGTTCCAGTGCATAGCACCCCAATAATACATTCCAGTGCATCAGTCGGTTAAAGTGTTTGAGAACAAATTGAAACGTGTACAGTATTGTATTGATATTAGAAGAAATCATTTTTAAAACTTTTTATAATTTATTCTAGTTATTTTAATATCCGTTTCTATAAAATAATGTAATAAAAACACTTAGTAATAATAATTAAGAAAGTTTCATCATTACACTTCCATAATTCTAGTGCACAGCAACTTTCCGAACCCGCTGTATGAGTGAGCAAATGAGTCAAGGTTCCAATGAAATTGAAACATTAGACATTCAACAACTTCTGCAAACTGAAAAAAAGAACTAAAGAGGATAACGAAGCCCTCAATGACCCACATGTAAGGGGATAATGACAATGAAATTTCACTTACGCCTAATAATCTCAAATCGTTGATTGTTTTTTTAGTTTAAGTAAACTGTTAGCAACTAACGTTTCTAAAATATATCATTTTCTACTACGTTCTATGTTCATCTAATTGTAGACGTCAACTTGGCTTGTCGTTAGCACCATACCACGAAGAGTTTAAAAAACAGGATTAAAAAAAGAGGACATTACAATTTTTTAATAAAAAAAACTAAAAAAATACTTCGGTTTTTTTATTTTTATTTTTTTTTTTTTATTTTTATATTTTAAAATAACTTTTCGTTAGTTTTATTGATCATAATTTCAATGATCCACAATAAAGTTGGATCGAAAAATTACTGTAAATAAAATATTAATTTAATGAATGCAATTCCAGTAAGCATTTATCGCATATAATGTATCAGTCCAGCTGTTTATGATTTAACAGAGTAATCCACTTTTTCCATTAAGGTAGTTTCGGTATTCACGACAAGCTAGCGAAACTTAAACCCCCGTGAATAGCGAGGGATTACTGAACTCTTAATTCTTCACTATGACTGAAAAGTCGATGTATTGAATTAGAAAAGATATTAGTGATGTCGTACAAGAAATTCTGTAAAATATAAAGAACAGCTTTGTTCAGTGATTACAGTAGTGTATAGAAAGAATTGTACAACTTGAAAATATATTTTCAAAACTGTTTGACTATTCATTTTTATAATATTCATGAAACTTCCTTGGTATATACTGTATGGTTTACGTTAATATGTGAAATAAATTATTAGTCTAAAAAAAAAACATGAGATGGCTTATAAATCTGTCGTAGGGTTAAAAAAACAACATCCAATTAAAATGAATAAAGTGATATTAATATTATCAATTAATATCGTCTATCGACAAATTGTTTCACTCCTTTTTCTCGTTCTCTTTCCCTCTCTTTTTCCCTTCTTTCTCTCTTCTCATTGTTTCATAATCATATCTCACATTCTATTAGTTTCGTTTATCATGTTGATTAAGGGTTTCACATTAATTTTTTTTTTTTAGAATTTTATGATGGCGCATTAGCCTACATATGTACGTATAATATTCAGATATTTTGCAGAATGTTATGACCGTTATTATTATGATGTATTTGTATACTTCATTTTGTATGGAATTATAATACGTATTGTAGCAACAAAAAAAATTTATGAAAGCATTTTGTTATTTAAATTGATCGTAATATTTCATCTCTTTAAAAATGAATAGAAAGGATAATTCTACTTGAATTATTAAATAAAATCTATTTAATCTATCCCGTTTTATTTTACTTTTTCTTCTTCTTCATCATCAAACCTTTCTTTCTCCTTGCGTTTTCCTCTTACTTTTATTCTTTCCATCAATCACACTCACAGTTAACTATAAATGTTCAGATATTAGAACTTTATTCCGTACGTGCACGATGAGGTGTACTAATAACCTAACCTCCGTAAATCTCATCTATATGATAATACTCATAATAACCAATTTTATTATCTTTCTTTCTTTCGCTCTGTCTTTTTTTATAAGATTTATATTATTATCTTTTATTTATTTATTATATGTCTTTTTTATTTCTTTTCTTCACTTTCTTTATCTCTTTACTACATCGAGTAGGCTACGCCTGAGATGTTTTATTTCAAATTATTTTTTCTTTTTTAATATAATTTTCAGCGCAAGCAGCTGTATTTTCCTGACAATTATATTTAGTCAAGACAGTTTATATGTGTCAATTTCTATCGGCCATGTAGGAATTCTAGCCGTTGAACGAACCTGTATAACCAGGAAGGAAGTTTGCAGTCAACCGGCCTTCGCGGAGCGCGTGATCCATTCGTTATTGACTACATACTTTATGATTCGTCGGTTGAAAGCGTTTGACAGAATAAGTGGTCGGTTATTGTCGATTATAACCTGCGACCCATAAAAAAAATACTGAATTACCGTGGAAATAATCGGTGTAAGATAAGTTAACCTGAAGAAATTTCCTTTTGTCGTTTACTTTTTTTGACATATTAAGTTAACATGTAAGTTTCTCACGTTATCTGATAGTTTTCCAACATGTCCTTTAGATAAGTGTCGTCTGATGGAACGACACACATTCTCCTTGATTGTATATATTATGTGATATCGAGGTTGATATTTATACTAGATTACAGAAGTACCGCTAATTTAAGAGGAGTCGGTTGTCCTGCTATTTATAATATAATTAAGGTACATTTTTCTCAGAGACTATCACAGCTAGATCGATAATTTTTTTTTTTTTTTTTTGTTACTTTTTGGTGGACTTTTTGCTACAATTTGGAAAATCATGTATTCCTAATTTTTTTCACAACTTAAATTGAAATGTTTCAAAAGTTATTAACTGTATCATAAAAATGAACTCATAAAAATTGTTCAGTGATTGAGATAAAAAATCTTTTCAAAATTATCAAGACATCTTTCACGATTCCTAAGAAAAATGTACCTTAGTGCAAAAAAATGTGACTTTGGTAAGAATCAAAAAAACAAAATAAATTAGTGATTTCTCTTTTCTAGTTAAAGATTAATACAATCCAGCTCCATATGAGGATTTACCTGGGTCATCTTCTTCACACATATCTTCCAGTCTTCTTTGAACTAATCTTTTCTTCTGCCGGTACTATTTTTCAATTTCTTTGACTGCTTTTTCCACTTTCCTCATTCGAAACTTATTCAGTTTTTGCATTGCTGCAACGCAATTACTTCCTGGAGTAACGGCTAACTTTCTTAGTATTAAGCATCTTGTTACTTTCTCTTTATTGAAACAAGCTGTAGCTTCGTGCACTCCCATTTCAAATTTACCAAACATTAAAAATTTTGTTTTTTTGATACCGCTACCACATAAAATATGGGAACAAGCTCATATTTTGGGAACCGCCATATAAACATTTTTCTAGCAAAACTGAGTTAGCTAAATCCTGAAAACTGGATTTTATTTTTGTCATTACAAAGGAAGGAGATGAAAGTGCTGATTAAGGTCATAAATTTCTTTGCTCGCTACAGCTTTCTGGTTTTTATACCGTGAATCATCCCCTGTAGAGTACATAAACAGTACATAGTACTGTAGAATACATAAACGGGTTTTCGTTTGTATTTTTAAATGGAAAGCCCATACTGCTTTTTTAATGTCCTTCTGCCTTGAAGTATTTCATCTAATGGCAAGAGCATAATATGTTTGTATTTTATCAATAGCCTCACTTATTAGACGACCGCGTCCTCCGGTGCCTTTACCATCGACAGTTCGTTCGAAACCTTATTTCCATCCGTTTTTAGTATATGGCCCACACATTCTAATTTTTCAGGTTGAAACTATGAAACATAAGGCATCAATTCAGAAATAGTGGAAAATGACTTCGAGTCCCTATCACCCAGTTAATACTTATATCTAATACCAAAAAGAGTTTCTGACCTTAGAAAAATATTTACTACTCCGTTTCCATCCATAGAGCCACTTGAACCAGAGTAATTTGAAGTACATTTACCACATGAAGCCCTTCCAATCTACCTTTACATCGACAGCATTTAGATAAGATTTCTACATCCCTGTTGCGATACTAGAAATCGTGACTACACCATTTTTCGAGGTCCAGCCACACCTGGTCTAATACCCACCGTTAAATCCACAATAATATAATAAAACTATTACAGTATTAATAAACATTTTAGTAAAACCTTTTACTATGTCCTAATTACAAAATAAACAACATCAAATGTCAAAGAAAAATAACCTTTCCAAAAACACTATAAATGTGATGTGTGTTCATACACCAACGGAAAGAGGGAATTTCAAACTATACTTTAAGCGCAAAATCCGAAAAACTATAATTTTGACATTTTTGCACAACCGACTCCCATTAACTGAGGACATAGTAGGTATTAAAGTACATTATAAAATGTATTTTAATAAATACAAAAATCGTTGAGACCATTTTTAAAAATCATTCCTCGATTATTTGCACCCTAAATATCTAGCATATGCGCGGATTATCTAAAATTTATTATTATATTGTCGCTTGTTCGCAGCTTGATCAGGATATTGAGAGATTGACAATTGAAAATGTTTATATAATTACAGTTTATTAGTTAAAAAACATAAGTAAAACAAGACACATCAATAGTAACAATGGCAATAGTAATAATAATTATAAGCAATAGTAATAAACAACTCACAACAATCATTAGAATAATGACAATAATTCATAATCAAATAATGATCATAATAATCATGACCACAACAACAATTATAATAATAATAAACAGATATTGCCTACAAAACAGAATTTAAAGTAGTCGTTTATACACAGGTAGATAAATAATGAAAACCAGAATTCAGTCTTACTGACAAAAGACAGCATGATCGCTAATCTTAACACTTTTAACCACCAGTCTTGTATTAACAATAATACAATAGATAAGACAAGAATAAAGTTTTTGCTGCAAATACTGCAAATATTGTCACTGCAAATACCTTTGCTGTTCGCAAATAAAACTACCCAACAGTTTATGAATGAAATTTAGTACATTATCTCTTTCACTTATACTAACTCACCAAACCATTTCTTGTTTTCGTGTTCTAGAATTACTTGTGACGTCACCTTAATCACGGGGAATTCCCATAATAACTATCGTAGCACTCTGATCTTGCAGACTGACATCATAATGTCTCGCTTAGACTATTTGCAGAACTGATTTTTAACTGGTCTTCCCCGGAGTATTTATACTCCTATCTTCTTTACCTGCCGGACCGGACCCAACTCGAAGCGTGAGAATGATCGACTGCCCTCACATATTCCTATGAAATTCCAAACCTTGGGCCGGTAACTGTTCTCACGGAACGAAAGGTGTTTAATATATCAGTGGGCAGAATTAGAAAAGACCACTGTTAAACGGATCTGTTATCTTTACTAAGAGGATTTTTTCTGGATTCCTCTCAGAAAGGAAGCCCTTCTCTGGATTCCTCCCATTATTATATTTTCTACTACTTTCTTCTTAACTGACAGGAATCCGCTACTCAGCTCTGCTATAGCAGTCTTGTTACTTTTTATATATACATATATATGTGTGTGTGTGTATAAAGAAATAATCATAATGTAATATACTTATATTATAATATATATATATATACCAGTATATAATATTATCTATATTATTATTATTCATATATGTATAAAGAAACACGCGCGGGGACGAGCGTGCGCGCACACACATACCCATGTATGTATTACTGCTAATTATTTTAAAGTTTTCTTTTGAAAATAGTTTTTCTGAGTGACCATTTTTAACGCCTATCGTGATTTCATTTTATTTCCGAATACGGGCGCACCCTTTATAATCACTTAGTGATGTTTCGTTTTGTTTAATCCACTCGTTCAAAAATGATCCGAGAAACTTGAAATGTTGAATAAAAAAAGTTATTTATGTTAGATATCGGTTTCATAAGAATAATAATTATTAAAAAATATTGTGGAATTGAAGGAGGTTATTTGAATTACAAAAAATTATGTACTCAGATTCTATGAAGAGAAAATACATTTAACTGTTCTAGATTTGTCTTTCTGTAGCATATGAAAATGTAGCATAGGTAAAAGACGTAATAATTTAGTAACAGTAGATATTGCAGCAGCCCAACAAATAAAAGACAGTTACTGAATTAAATCACGTCTATATTCTATTGTCTCTTCAATTGATATCGATAAATAGGTATCTGAATTTAAAGAATTGTTTATATTAAATATGTCTGTATGTTAGAAGCTTTAAAAAAGAGAAGTTTCTCGTAAGAAAATAATTTAACTTTTATCTGGACTATTTATTTCCTAAATTATACTCGAAATATTCTAACTTATAACAATGTCGTTTTTAATACGTTACCTAAAAGAATGTATTACAATGTAACATTGCACTGAAATATTGATTCTGATATGTAACTAATGGATATAAAAGAACAATAAACTCCAGTTTGGATACCATATACTCGAATTTGTTGTAAGCTATAAAAAATATACTATGAAAGACTTCAATAACATATTTATGTTTTGGACAACATTCTAATATTATATATATATATATATATATATATATGGATGTGTGTGTGTGTGTGTGTGTGTGTGTGTTAAAATAACAATGTCGTTTTTCATATAGTTAGAAAAAAAATACAACTGGCGGTAACTTTATGCATAAAAAAAACATATTCCTAATTTACATGTATAAATCTTTTCATCATTCTAACATTGAATTGGCTTGTCGGCTGACATATTTATTTGTTTTAAACTTCATTATAGAGGTAATCATACAAATTTGTTGGATGAATAATCTTAGCCCGTTATTCAATAAACACTAGGTTTTGTATCATAATCTCCCTTTCATACGACTATCATTATAACAAAAATTTTAAGATTAGGTACATGTAAAGTTAGAATGCGTCAAAACAAACTTATTGAATAATATAATTAACTGATAAAGATCTATTTTGAAATCGACTTCGTATCAAGTCGTTCATCAATCGATCATTTAATTAGTATTTAAAAAAAGTAGGTAAGTAACATTACATTACCGTATATACTTATCGTATGTTATTATTACCGAATATTGTTAAATGTATTTAACTTAAAGAGTATTCTAACGTATTCAGAATTTAATTTTGCTATGCATATATGGAAAAATGAATATTTTTGCTTATTTATATGTATTGGTGGAAACGCATTTATGGACTTTTCGCAGGTATTCGTTCGATTATTGCTGAACGCTATAACTAAACCGGTTGTAGTTGCCCTTATGAGCCGCGATGCAGGCCACTTCTGAAAATGTCAATGGTATTCTCAAGAATAACTAACGTCCCATACCAGGGTTATTTGGAAAAGTGCGGAGCGAAGTGGTTTCCGGTTGTCTTATTAACTGAGCGAAATATAATGTTACACATCAGCATCAGAAGTAATATTCAACTCCAAAACTGGCACTTTCAGCACACCAAGATCTGAAGGATACTGCTGCCTTAAGAAATACTAAGACAGATATTAAAAGGCAATGGATTAATACACTCCTTTTTATAGAAAACAGCTTATTTTAATGTAGAAACTCTATTTTAGTTCACAAATGTTTTATACAGAACTACGTTTGTAGCTCTATATAATCACGGCGCCTCTAAGCATGACTTGTACTCTAATGTCCGCGACTACTGGCCCCGTAACAGCCGGACGTCGCACCCTTGAATCTGTACACCTGTTAACACAAAAAACGACGTGCTTGACATCATCAAGGGTGCCACAATATAGACACAGGTCGTTTTCGCTGCGCGCCCTAGCGTACAGATACGACTTGAAGCAGCCGTGACCCGACAGGAACTGAGACAGCCAATAAATCGACCTCGCCAAATCTTCTACCTACTCATGGCGTAACACTTGAGGTTTTTACTTACCGTCGAGCAAGTAAGATAGATCTGGATGTGGGAGAAGCATCTGCAGTTTTCATTGTTTACCTCTGAGACATATCGATTGCCCCTCAGAAGAAAACAGTAAATTCAAACTGCAGACATAAAATGAAACGGAATAATTTGAGGGAATCGTCGGTGTAAAGGTTTTCTCCCTACTATACTTTATATAGCGTCTAATAAATATCTCCATCTATCTAGTGAAAAGGGCTTTATATTCACAAGAACGCAGATTAATGAAAATAGGTGCGCAAGACTAAATAATAGGAAACATAACGGAAAATATGAGTAATACATTACTGGAGGAGAATAAAGGCAATCGGAGGAATCATGATGCCGACGTGTCATCGTTGTACCCTTCTCAAGTATACGTTTTCCAAATACGTCAAAACTTGAAAAATGTTTTCTAAAATCTTACGGTTATCAAATTTTTTACCAAAATTATATTCAAGTAGTAAAATGTCCGAAGCCATTTCAAAAACGGAGGAAGACAAGGCCGTAAACATATTTTTGAATTTTACATAGCCTAAATTTTAATCGGGAAATAATAAATCATCATTTTATTAATGTTAAATCTAGCCTCATGCCATCTACGAATATATTGCCTATATCAATAATTGTTTTTTCTCATCATTTTTTTTTGTTGATACTTTTTATTCTACATTCATTTACATATTATATGCTCAGTTTATCAAACTACATAACTTTAGTGATTATTATTAAAACAACTGGCAACCACATAGTAATTTTTTGTTTGTTTTTATCTTCATAAAGGCTATACCGTACATTCATGCATATAAACACAATTATGTGAAATGTATACTACGTAAATGACATGCTTCATTTAGTTTACTTTAGCTTTCGGTTAAGCTCAGTAAATTTAAAGTTAAGTCGCTGTCATGGGTTATTTAATTCTTACAAAACACCAAAACATCTTTTTTTCTCTCTTTCTTTCCTGGTGTACATTTCTTTTCTTTACCTCGTACATCTCTTTCAGCGCAGTGATGTCTTTTACAGATAACCTCCTTTGCTCTTCTTTTTTTTCATTCTTTCATCCTTCTTGCCAAGTACGTATCTTTTTTATGTTGCAAGTAAAAACCTCTTCATCAAGCCTTTTCCTTTATATTTTCTTACTTTTTGGGCGGTTCCTTTTAATTTATTATTTCCCTTTTTTTCTGTTTCTTCCGTTAAAAAAAAGATTGTTATTTTTATGTGAAGTTTTTTAACCAGTATTAATTAGAACTATATAATTTTATTTTAATATGCACCAGTCCTAATCTGTGTTATTTTAAATGTCTAATATTGTTTTTTTATAAATCATTTTTCTTATCAGGAAAGAATAATTTTATAAAATGAAGTCGCGTCAATATCTTAATTTTTTAACGTTTTTTATATCCCTTCATGTCTTCGCATTTTCACAATTATATCTCCTATGTATATTCTATTAGAGTTAGACCAGTTACACAATAACAATGGTATTTGTGTAAAGGTTGGCAAACGATCCTAAAACGACGTCCGTCACTTTTATCTACGTCGGGAAAGAAAAAATATACGCGTTTTTATCAGCGCGGCAGTTGTCACTAAACGTTGTTTGCTGTGTTTAGTAATGTGATGGTTAACGACAGCCGATGTATTTTTGTTCGTCGGAAACAGAGGATTGGATTTCTTCCTTCAAAATGACGTAATATGCTTAAGCTCGAAACAATTCTACAAATGTAATAGATCAAAAATTAATTTTTATCGAAATGCTTCATCTCTAAGGAACTGCTGAGATCAAATTATAAAAAAATTCGGTACTTAGAAATGTTATTCATCTTACTTATATTCTTTATAATTTATTCTAAGTAAAATTAACACATCTTAAAAGATATTACGCATAAATTAGTGTTAATAAAACAATTTACTCTCTCCAGATCTGTCGTACTCTTTTTTTACAAATCCAATTTGAAGTTATAGATATGCCAGTAAGCATTATTGTTTTGTAAAATGTTTTCGTGCGTTCCTTTCTCCACCGATTAACAAGATTAACAGCGCGCAATGGAAGAAACGTTTGGCAAGGATAGTGATAAAAGTAATAAAAATTGGGTTTGGCCTGTGCAGTAAAAAAACCGCGGATCGTAAAGATATTTTATCTGTTGCCAATTTTTATTTCAGCTTTGGTTTTTTCGTATAGTTGGCTGTTTACTTCACAATTCAAAATTCTTTTTTCGTAACTGTTACCTCGTGCGGATTTTCCGCTTTTATACGCCTAATATTACGCTTAGAAAATATTATAACCAGCTAACGAAAAATCTAAGTTATTTTTACATCTATAAACATCACATTTTTTAGGAAGTAAATTTTAGAATTAAGTTAGCACGTCCGTTAGGCTGTTTACGATTCCTGTATCTGATTTTTAAGGAAATTTCTACATCATCGACATCCAGAACGAATACGAAGATATTCTGTATGAAGCGTCATAAATTTAC
Source organism: Zanna intricata (assembly GCA_010016005.3). Taxonomy (NCBI): domain Eukaryota; kingdom Metazoa; phylum Arthropoda; class Insecta; order Hemiptera; family Fulgoridae; genus Zanna; species Zanna intricata. Next base: position 20,803 of record JAAAKQ030482782.1, read on the forward strand.
TTATCCCTTGACTTAAATCTATTTGGAAAGCTGTTAAAAGGAAATAATAACACTTAAAATTTACTCATTTCATAAGATAAAATCTTTAAACTCTTCTTTTTTTTATTAATAAGACTACAAAGAGCTATGAAATAGGGTATGTAATTTTAAATGTGTAATGTAAGTTTTGTATTTTTTTATTATTAAATTTTCTCATTATTTCCTTACAACAATTTACAATAATGGACTAGAATAATAACACCTGATGATGAAAACTTGTTTCGGAAACAAATTGTTAGATGCAGATAAAGAATTCGTAAAATGGATTTAAATCAAAGTATTTATAAACTATTTAATTTTTTTATGAAATGCGGGGACTGTTAAAGATTAAAATTAATTGATTTGTATCAACCCAAAAGTTATTGATATAACATAAAATATTCCTCCTATTTGTACGGTAAACGTACGTACAGGATGTATAAAAAAGAACATCGGGATTTTAAAGTTATTTAATATTTCTTAACTTTGTAGTGATGAATCACAGATAAAATGAAAGAATAACTGTTGATAGTTTTCCCTACAAGTGTTCAAGAGGAGCACTTCATCACGCAGCACAGAACCAACCGATAAAACAGAATTCACCCCATACCTTACCCAGCTTATCTGGAATAATGGAAGCGAAAGCTGCTTAAATCATGTGTCTCAAATTGAGAAGATACTGATCTACTCTTAGTAAAATTAACACATCTTAAAAGATATACACATAAATCAGTGTTAATAAAACAATGTTCTCTCTCCAAATCTGTCGTACGTTTTTTTTTATAAATCCAATTTGAAGTTATAGATATGCCAGTAAGCATTATTGTTTTGTAAAATGTTATCGTGCATTCCTTTCTCCACCGATAAAAAAAATTAAATAGCGCGCAATCGAAGAAAAGTTTGGCTAGAATAGCGATAGAAGTAATAGAAATTGGGTTTATCTTGTCCAGTAAAAAACCGCTGATCGTAATTTTTTTTAACATGCACAAGATCATTTGTCAGATCGGGTGACCAAAAACAAGCTCTTTCATCGATTCCTGCGGCCGGTGAAAAGTCATTCGACCAATCCCATACAGAGTTATGCCAGTGAGGAGGCGTACTTGTTGCCAAATAACATTCTCTGGTCCATCTTGCAACTGAGAAAAGAACCGTATATCTAATAAAGCAACTCTTGTTACACTTGCTTTAGCGAAAGAGAACGACCAGTAAACTTGCCATCAGAATATTGCACAGAAAAACATTTAATTTTGTGAATTCCTTTGGCATTCTAAGAGAAGATACGGATTTTATGTGTGTTAACCTTTCCACTAAGATGAAATGTTGACTTACTCATCACTAAACGCAGTACGATTAAGAGAGTCAGCTGTAACATTTCGATCGCGAAA
>JAAAKQ030482793.1:0-22204 GCA_010016005.3 Zanna intricata
TTCCTGAATCTGATCGCAGCGCCAACTATCGGGACACACTGAAATTAAAATAAAATATTTTTGAATATTCGACACTGTGATCACAGTGCTGTCTGCCAGATCCAATGTAAAACATTCCAAGATCGACAACAATTTATAAATAAAAAATTAATTAAATAAACATTTTCCAATGGACTTAATTGTGAATCTAAACCATTCTCGAATCCACTGGAACACACACAAAAAATTTCATCAAAATCAATCCAGCCGTTTAGGAGGAGTTCAGTCATGTAAACATGGGACAGAAGAATTATATATATAAAGATATAATATTTTAAATTGTATTAAATTTTTAATTATTATTATTATTTAAATTATTTTAAGAAAGATTCTTTTTACCTTAATGAAACTTTCTTATTTTATATTGAAGTATATTTTTTTAGAAGCCCTGCATCATCCTTTTTCATAAATATAGTAATTGTTTTTATTATATGAACCAGTATAATAAAGTTAAAATTTAAAGTAGTCATTTTATTTTAAGTTTTATATATAAATTTACTCAGTCAAATCCTTACTTACCAGTTAAGTGTTAAAGTAATACCCTTGTAACTTAAAATTCAGGTAATAGATTTTTAAATTACAAATCCTAATTCAATTTATTATATTTTCCTGAAATCTGTTCGAGTTAATAGTTTGATTTTGTTTTTAATGTGAATTAAATTTGTGGGATGTCTGCCTATATCACCTGATCATGGCATTCGAGCCATATCCTGTAAGAATCATACTCCCACATAAGTATCACTGCTTCACATGTTGGAATTGGACTTACTTACTTTCTGAAATGAGGGTTGAACCACCATCAGGTTCAGTAGTTGAGTTCAGGTTCAGATTGCAGTAGTAACACTGAAGATGAAATCACTCAATATATATCTACTCACTTATCCATCTTTTCACTGGGATCTGATACTCTTACCTTTCCCTGTATTGCTCAGCTTAATAAAGATGTAAAGGTAACATGTATAAGTTACATGTTGGAGTTGGAGTGGAAAAGCTAAGAGAAACTATATTATGATGCTACTAGACTGCATTGATACATCACATTCCATGCCAACAAAGATGAAACTCCCAGAGCCCTTATATATATATATAGCCTGTCAATTGCTCTGGAGAAATCACTTTGTAGGATCGCCGGAATGTTTGTTGGATGGCTGGGATGTTGTCGAAAAAGCAGCCTTTCATCTTCAACTTGAGTTTTGAAAACAAAAAATGGTCTGCTGCAGCCAATTCAGATGCACAGAACAGGTGGATAAGACGGTGATTTGATTTACAACATAATAATGTGTTAAAACTGTTGCTATGTGTGCCAAGGCATTATTGTGCAAGAGAGTCCAACTGCTCAGGCCAGATTCAATGAATGCAATGCATAAGGTGTTTCATTACTTCCAAATAGAATTTAGAATTCACGGTTTGATCAGTTGGGACAGTTTTACCAGTTGCACACACTTTCGCATATTTTCTTGGGAACAGCTATTGACAGCCTCCCACTTCGTTCATCATCATCAAACGACTCTCTACCGTCTTTAAACTGCTTCCATCTTGCATATGTTGTAGTATGATAACAGTCATCAAGTGCTTGCTGTATCATAGAATAAGTTTCAATGAAAGACTTTTGGGGTCGAACACAAAATTTTATCGTCCTTCTTGTTCCATGTCGCAAGCTCACACAAGGTCAAATGAACGTCAACATCAGCATCTTCAGTTGTTATTAAATTCTAAATTTATTATTCTTTTAATGATTTTTTTTTTATTTTATTATTATTCTTTTAAGATTTATCTTTTTTTTTTGAAATTATAGTATGTTCTATTATGAATTTGCTGTCTGGTACTGATCAGTATGAAAAATTACATGTACTTAACAAAATTTTATATCAACTAAGGATGCAGATTATCACGCAAACCAGTTATTGAAAATTAATGTGCTAACTTTATCTTATATAATTACTGTGTTTTGATGATTTATATTTCATATGATATTTAATTTTATTAATATAATGTCAAACTGTTAATAAATTAATTGAATATTCAAAAGAAATATATAATACCTAGACTCTGCTGTAACATATTATTTATATGTTGTGTCCTTGCTGAAAGAATTATCTATTAGATTAAGTTATTTATTAACTTTATTTTGTAACCACTTACTAATGAAGTTGATTTGTTCTTGATTGATGAAGTTTCCCTTGTATTTTTTCTATAACGCAATTTTATATTATAACATTCTGTGTTGGGTTTTTGCATGATAATTCAGCAACATTGGTGATAAAACTTGACCAATTATATATTTCTTATAAAATTAATAATCTAATTGATAATCTGAAATTTCTACAGTAGTTAAACAATTCAGTTCATCTCCCAAGTCTGAAACACTGCCTACCATAATTTCACAGTAATTGCATAATTTCCTTGGCAATATTATAACATCATTTTGACTAATTCTATTCCACAACTATTCATGCCTCAAAAGAATTTTCAGTTCCCAAATATATATACAAAAAAATCAGAAACTAACTGAATCTTATTGTTTGTCTAAGGCAAGTCTCATATTTTTTTCTGTTAATAACCACACTTTTCTATGTGGTCCAAAAAAAAAAAAATTAATGTTTAGTGTAAAAGTAAATAGGAGATGGAGTTATAAGCTACTTTGAAATTGAAAAAAATAAGGCAAATGATTTCTTTCATTTTACTTGAAAGAAGCATCTGATTATAAATTACTGTATTCCAAAACAAAAATTGTACTTATACAATCTCAGATTTTAAGAAGCTCCCTGTTTTTTTAATAAAATATCACAGTATTTTTATTGTTACTTTAACCTTATATAATGTTTTTGGTCTTCTTTGTAAAAAAAAAAAAAATCGATAGAAGCAAGACCGCTTATTAAATTCTTTAAGAACTCCATCAAATCCCATTGCTTTATTCCTCTCTACAGCTAAATAATTACATTAAATTCCTTTCAGTTGACAATTTCAACACGTTTATGTTGGGACAAATTTATGAACAAACTCATATTAACAGTATTATTACATCTAAATTGTTTTTTTTTTTTTCAGAACCAGTTCAAGCTTCATCATGGGGTCGTAGTGAAATGAATGTTGTGGCTCCCCTACTTCAAGCGTATCAAGAGACTCTAGAAGATAGAGATCAGTTGATATCAAACTATCGTAAAGAAATGGAGCATTTTACAGCTAGATGCAAAACAATAGTTGCTGAAAATGAAAATTTACATCAGCAGCTTATAGAAGCAAACAAAAAGGTCAGTACCTCTAAATTGTTTTTAAATATTTCAAAAGGATACTTGTTTTTTTTTCATTTTATTTTTATCTTATCACTGAGTAATAGATAATGCACTTAGTTTTTACTTAGTTTTTTTAGATACCACGTATTTCTTAAGTATAATTTACATAGCTTGATATCTGAATGCATATTATACTAGCAGTATTTCATTTATTTTATAAATGATATTAACTGAATTTTTTATTTTTAATGGTAAAATATTACCATTGTGGTTATTTTTAGACCATATGTGACTATAGCAATGAACATGTGGAATATTTACATAAATTAAATTTCTTTTACAATAACTATGATTATTTCTTTCAAGGCTTGTTTCCAGTCTTCTTTCGCTAATTGCGCTGTTTCAAACAATCTTGTCTGTTTTCTCAAGAGGGTGGTTCATGATGAATGGAAAAATGAATGGAATGCTACCATCAACAATAAACTTCGGTCCAGTTAAGAACACTGTGTTACCGTTGAGTTCCTCATACAGGAATAACCATCTAGAGGACGTTATTATTTTCCATTTCGCAAATAGGGAACACTAGGCTCAATCATGCATATCTGATGACTCAAACAGATGCACCCATTTGTGCTCACTGCGACTGCCAACTAACAGTATACCCATTTGTGCTTGCTGCGACTGCCAGTTAACAGTACATCACATGTTATGTAGTATTGCATCGCAAGTTTAAACAAGGGGCTAACATGAGAAATATTCTAGGGAATAATGAAATTTTGTTATTGTATGTTTTATGATTTCTTAGGGCCATCCATTTAAGTTCAATTATTTGAATTTTATGTAATATGTTTCAGCTATTTGTACCAGTGTTAATTTTTAACATTTACTTATTTAAAAAATAAATGTCATGTCCAAGCACTGATAATAGCTCTTTGTCATGCACCCAGGGAAAAAGAAAAGATTTGTTTCTAGTTGGAATATGTGTTTAACACATTGTTTCATGACAAAAGGAACATTAATTTCTTATCTTACAGTCTTTTCAAATTGTTTTTGATTTTAATATTTATAAAACACTTGAGATAAAAGCCACTAATTATGAGTAAAGTCTCTCTCTTTTTCTGTTTAGCCTTCTCAACCACCGTGGATATTACTTCAGAGGATGAATGAGAATGATATGTGTATGAAATGTAGTCTTGTACAGTCTCAGGTCGATCATTCCTGAGATGTGTGGTTAATTGAAACCCAGCCACCAAAGAACACCGGTATCCACAATCTAGAATTCAAATCCATATAAAAGTAACTGTCTTTACTAGGATTTGAACCTTAAAATTCTCAACTTTGAAATCAGCTGATTTATAATGACGAGTTAACCACTAGACCAGCCTGGTGGGCCAAAAGTAAATCACCAGTTATGAAACTTTTTATGTGAGCTTGATGTCATTTGTCAGACTTACATATAGGTTTTGCATATAGGTTTCGCATGTTGATATGTATCATTATATTTAACTTTAACTGTAAAGTAGCTACGTCAGTTTCTGTTTCCATAGAATGCCTGGAATGAGATGTAGTTATTCTTGAGAATGAATACTATTTTTGGTAGGAAAATATGTCTCCTGTCAAGTTAGCTGTAATCATTCAGCATTTAACAGTCATTCTGCTCAAATGGAAGTATATTCTAACATAAAACAGTTTTTGTAATCTCAATCACTTTTATTTGTTAAATAGGGTGAAGTTACATATACAGAATGGCAAAGTGTCCAGATGGAAGCAGCTATGACACGTGATCAAAATGAGCTTTTAATGAGGCAATCAAAATTAAACCAGAACAAACTAAATGATCTTCATTCAGCTTATCAAACTAGAAGTAAGATTATTTTGTTTATTGATAAAAACAACTCGTTTATCACTCTTTTACTTGATTCACTCATTTATCAATCTTGTATTAACTCATTCATTCATAAATCTGAGATTGTTTTGGACATAATTGTTTTGTTTTTTTTACAGTAACATTATCTTTCTGATTGTTAAGATTCATTTTTCCCCAGTTGATTTAATCATTTATTTTGTATATAGTGAACAGTTGATTTCAGTTATGACACTTAAATAATAATTTACAAAAATGGGATCAAATGAGCCAAAATTCACTCGCAGATATTAAAACAGTATGGTAAAAAGTGTACATTGTAGTAACACTTTTAAGAAAGGATTTTTTTTTTTAAATAAAAAAAATTAGACTATTCTCGATGGCTGATTAATATTTACATTCATGAAAAATTGTAAATTCTAATTTAATATTGAAAAATCATGAATTGTAATCTTTAAAAAAAAATCCCAATGCTTTAACAAATACTATGTTCCCCTAACTATATTATTTACAAAGTATGAGGTTATTCAATAATTAAAAGAGACAAATGGCAACAACAGAAAACTATTTATAGAATTGTCTAATGGTTCAAGTTTGCATCCTAAGTTATAAAATATCAACTGTTCAAAAAGAATTACCATTATTATAATCTTTTATTTCAAAATTTTGTCTTTTCTTTAAAGTGTCCTATGGAGGAACAGCGTGCTGTAACAAGGTTTGTATTTTCTTAAGGTGTAAAACTGGCCAAAATTCACTCAAAGATGTTAAAACAGTATAGTAAATAGTGTATTAACTATGCAAATTTTGTAAGTAAATTGAAAAGTTTATAAATTGGACAGAACAAGTGTTAGATCTTTATCATAGCAGAAAATTGGTGGAAATTTCAACTGATGCTTTTAAAATCACATTAATAATCTTAATTGAAAGGAAAGATTCATAAAAATTTGGGAAATTTGGGGAGTAATTAGTGCAAATTTCAGGAATGTCTATTCTGCTTACCCACAATAAACTGAATTACTCCAAAACATATTCAAAATGGGTTTTGTAGTTAGTCAATTCAAATTACAGACTCCTGAATTTACATTTTTATGATATTTAAACAAAAGTTTTTAAAGGAAGATAATGCTTGTTTAAATCGGATATTAACTTGTGATGAAACTTGAATTCATTATTTTGAGCCTGAATTCAAACATCAGAGTGTGAACATCTGAGTTCACTTGCTTTTAACCTGTACATCATCCAATAAAGTGATGCTAACAATGTTTTGGGATTATTAAAACCCTACAGTCATCATTAGTCCCTTTAATTATTGAATGACCCTCACAGGTAAAAGAGATACAGAAATTAAAATTAGATTAAATGAATCTTTGGTAGTATTTAAAAATAAATATATAAAGTTATATAACATTACAAAATATCTTGCAAAAAGTAAACATATTATCAAATAATAGTTTACTTGTCTTATCACCTTATTTATTGTTCTAGTGATAACAGACAGGTGCATGCTAATTAAAATCACTGAATTTTTTTTGTACGATTTTCTTCTTATATTTAACGTGAATATGTGTACATAACTGTTAACTGAGAATGTAATCAAATATAATGAAAGCGCTTTTAAAATGTAATTTTATTTTTAATGATTGGTTGTATGAATTAAAATACTATTATTCAAGATCTGTTCAAAAAATATCTGTCCATAGTCCAAAGAAAAAATAACTTACCTGTGACTTTCATTTCTAATCTTTAAAGAAGTTTATCTATATGACTACACACTTAGGCTTTCATTGTTGGAAATATTTCTGGAAATCTTTTCTCCATGTAGCTATCAACTGTAATGTAATTTACTTCTTTATGTTCTCTCAAATTAAAATTCTTTTAGCAGCATTTTTGACATGGAGAACAACAGGAAACCAAATGAAACCATGTTTGATGAAGACCCCTTATATTATTCTTATTTTTAGAACAACTGATAGAATAGATAAATAAAAATCATTACAAATTAAACCTATAGCTGAGTATGAACACTATTGAATTTTATTAATTCATCAACATAAAAACCAATCAACAAAAACACTCCCAGAATATAAAATAATAGAAGTAATTCATACCTCTCAAATCACCCAATTGTTCATAAACTATTTGCTTTTAAAGGTATGATCCATAGACTACTCTTCATAACTTTTGCACCTGAAGACTACAAAGAAGAACACTAGGCTGTAAAATAAAAAGCACATTCATTGATGCATTTCTAGACAAAATAAATAATAACAAAAATAAACAAAAACAGAAATATGTCACTTATAAAAATATATTTCTTTTCCCTTTGAGTCATAAAAAAGTCAGAAAATAGAGCCCACAAATTTAAAAAAATTGAACCCAATGTAGCTTTTAGAACAATAAACAAAATAAATCTTTAGCACAAAAAGAATCGCTAAACAAACATAGACACTCAGTTTTAAGAAAGAATAATGTTCACTGAATATTAGAAGCCCCTCCTCGATAGCAACATAGACTGAGCATATTCCAACTATCTCATAGACACAAATCATATCTATCAGCATATAAATGAAAATTTTTCAGTTGATAACTACCTTGACATTCTAAATAGACTCAAAAAAGGATATCTTAATACACTTTAGCATTGTAAAACGTATAAACATGCAAAACCTTAACTACGATATACTAAATAAACAGATACATACAATCCACACACCTGAACCATATTTTAAACACAGAGTACCGATTTCAAAAAACACCAGCTAACAACTTATCATTGATTACAAATGAAGACAGAAAATATTTTGAAATTTTTTTAAAGCCTTTTATTATAAAATTTTTTCAGTTTGCAACAACAAACTGAACAGATTGTTGTTGAAAACTGAACATGTTTTTATTATTATCATTCTGAATGTCATGGACAGAAACATAGCGAGCAAAGGTTCATGTTCATTTTCACTGTTTTGAACATTATTAATTTAACTTAAATATTTGATATCTGCTGACACCAATTAATCTGAAGTGATATTAATTTTTTTTTACAATCCCACTTATGTGAAACAGTCTCTCTTTAAAACAGAGACCTGTTAATGTAGAATTTTTTTTATTTCCAAAGCAGGTTCTACTTTAGAAAGTTGTGATGGTTTTACTTGCTAATTAGATCCTTCTATCTATTACATTAGCTATTAATAGAATAAATTTTGCTTCTGACAATTGTTATATTACAAGATTTTTTTTTTTTTAATTTTGATATATAATTTTTAGCCTTCATTCTGTAATGGCCATGATGAGCTGATGCTAAGTCATTATAATAAATCAAAATATATTTAAGGAAATATTTAATAAGTAAATAATATCTTTCTGGGTTAATTATTCTTAATATTGCATATTTCAACAGAGGATAGAAGTTTAATAAAATCATGTTTCATTTGTAATTATTAATTTAATTATAAAAATGTTGGAGAAAAAAGTGGTAAATTCTTATTTATCAGTGATAGGTTTATGTTCTTTTATTGGAAACAATTTTATTAATAGTTTCAAGATACTGTTCATCACTGAGTGCTACTTGGTTTCTTTTAATAACTATTTATAAGAAGAGAGCTGAGTTTTTGTATATTACAGCGGGTGGATTTTTTAACCAAGAAGTTTGTGTTAATTCTTGCAAGCTTGATTCCTGCTTGCTGTTTTATTTTTTCTTTTGGCAGATCGTGAATTTGCATACTTACAGAATATTTTATGGAATTGCCAGTTTTTTACTTCTCTCTAGATCAGTCTGGAATGCATTGTTCTATTACCTGTCCAGTTGTTCTAGGCTTGGTTGGTTTAAAATAATAACTTCTTTGCTTCCATAAAAGGTAGGTGCTTAATATGGTATTTACATTACACAGAAACTTAAATTTTTCCTCAACACTATTTGTGTGTGACTTGTATGTACTTATATTTTACTTTGATTTAAGTTCATGTTATTATTTTTTAAGTTCAGTTATTTTTTTGTAATGTAATAGCCATAAGAAAACTGCTTTGGATCAATTTTTTTTTTTCAGTTTTCATAATAGATAATAAAATTGAGAATAAAATAAGTAAAATTAAAGTAATCACATAATCAGAAATCATACTAATGTTTATTACCTTTAAGTCCTAAATCAAGCTTGGAAAATTATTGTTGTAGATTTTGAAAAGAGTTATATTATTCACATGTCTTTGAGGGAATCTATTTTTCTTTTAATTTACGTTGTGAACTATTATCTCCATAATTTGCTTAGGTAAATCTTTGAGAAAGGAATCCGATAAACCATTGACCATGTTTCCGGACCTTTTAAGTAAAAGAGTTTTTGCAAGACGATCTTATACATGATCTCATATATTATCTCAGGCTTTCAAAAATCATTGAGGAAAGCGAGTTCACTTTTCTCCTTGCTTGACTGAATTTTTGAGTAGAATTAAATTTATTTTGTCCAGAACTTGTTTGATTTTCTATTTGTGATCAGATGTTCTTGAATTTTTTCCTGGGAAATATAATATTTACAGGTCAGTAAGGTAGCATCTGATCTCTCAGTGTTTCATCTTTAATGATGCTTTTTACATTACAGGTTTAGTCTAAATCTGATAGTAGATTTGTATTGCTAATTCAGAATTTGTTGTTATGATCAGTTGTGATTAATTACTTCATTCATCAGTATAAAGGATTATTAGGCAATTTTCAGAGATCTTATTAATTTTTATACTGATGAATTTTTAAAAAGGAAGCTTTAAAAAACTCTTCAGTTTTTATTATAAAATTTCAGAAGTATATTTATATCAATGAGCGATCATTCAGTTAAGTATTTCTAGTACTGATAAGCATTTAGCACTGGTAATGACTGTGATGAATTAAATTTATTTTTTTATGTTGTAACTTGGATATGTTTATGCATACATCTTAATGAGGAAGATGAACTGGGTGTAATGATAGGTAAAAAAACCTAAACCATTACCACGAATCAAAATTTTTTTTAAGTTAAAAGGACTGTTGTGAATTACAATTTTCCTTTTTTTAAGATTGATCTTTATTTCTAAAATGATGAATAAAGCCATAATTATTTCAGTTAATAGTTATTATGTTAAAGAATTTCATTTTGCATTGAATAACAATTTCTGAAAATATATTTACTTAAACAAAATTTTTTTTTTTTTAATTGAATTAAAATGTTATAGTTTATATATATATTTTTTTAAATGTTGTACGTATTATTTGTTTTGTTACAGTTAATGATCTAACTGTTGATAGAGATCAAGTACAAGAAAGGTTATCCAAAACACAGGCTGAGCTGTTTGTATTACGAGGTAGATGCAGTGTCTTAACTGAGGAATGCGACCGTTTGAAATCTGATATAAATCAAAAAATACCAGTGTCTGTGCACAAAGCTGCTGTGGATGAGTGCAAACGGTATTGTTTTATTTCCATTGTAAAAAGATACATTGTTGAGCTTTAATCTTAAATTTTTACTGATCTGTTTACATTTTATTTAATATTGAGTTGCTAGTGTTTTATCTTGCTCTATTCATTATAGCACATAATAATTCTTTATTTAGGAATAAATAAATCTATTTTTTATTTATAATCTTTTTTCTAGAAAGTTTATATTGGTTTGTATAATGTACTATTAAATGAATTTTAGCTACGGGGGGGGGGGGGGAGAAAAAAGATTGTTAATATCTTCTGCAAGTTTTTGTATCTTTTACCATTTTTGAGAAATCCATAAATATTATTTTCTTAAAAATTCATAAAATAGTATTACTGTTTTCAATGCCAGTCCTCATTGATGATGAAAAATTCATTATAAGACTGTTTATTAATGTGAAAGAAAATTTTGATAGTACAATAGAAGATGGAATGGCAATTTTTAGAAAGGCCAGCCAATGCCAAGATACTGAATGAAATCTTGTAACACTTTTAATAGATTTGTAAATCTATTACAATTTTAACTAACATGCTTAATTCTTTTAAAATATCTCTAAATTTCCATAAATATATTTTTTTGTTAAGTAAGAATTTAACATAAATAAAACTTATAAAAAATTGTATTTTTTCCAAAAATATGATTTATCCTGCACCGTATCATGGGTAAACACGCAACAAATTTACTCACACAGGATATTTTAAAGAAAATTGTACTTAAATGGTATCAAAATTTTTTAAAACAAATATTTCATCTTTCTGAATATTTAATATTTTTCCTCTTGAAGTTTTCAGCACAGCCACGGCATACTTTCGTCTGATGTTGTCCACCAACTGCTTTATTGCAGGAAAGAGTACATTGTCCCTTTTTGTGTATGAGCACTCACTACAGTATTTCTTAGGCTCTTTTTCTTGGTAAATATTTTTCAAAGCTCTGCCATGACATTCAGAACAGAGTTCAAAGATGTAGTGTTGGTAGTCTTTTGGAGTGTGATTATTTGCTATTCTTTGCATGACAGTCTATGGAGCATGAGAATGAAACTTTGTTGAGTATAAGTTTACCATCCTTGTTTCTTCTAAAATAGTCATGGGAGTAGATCACAAAGCTGTTGATGGATACAATGTTTATCATGTTGTAGAAGAAATATATACTCCACCTTTTTGTCTTCCTGCCATTGTTCGTGGCATGAAACATTTGATCAAAGCTGTCTACAGGACCTGTGCAGCACATTTAGATGAGTTGTATGTCTTAATCACTTCAGGTTTGTTAGTTTTGCTGTTGAACAGACTTTTCACCATGCAAAGTCAAAGCAGAAGCTTGTTTAAGAACACTGCAGTTACATCATCATGAAATAAGAAAATAGATCAATTGTCAGTGTAAGGGGGGAGTGGAGCTTGTTCTTATTAATCATTCCAACACCAGTTTTTCCTCTTTGAACATGTTTTCAATCAAAAGAACATTACAAAATCAGTTATCCATTGTTATGTTATGATTGGATCCCTTGATAGATTCTGTTCAACTTTTTACAAAATGGTTAGCTGTTTGTTTGTTGGTGTTGTGCCTTTACCTAGATACAGCATTGTACTCGCAAACTATTTGGAATTGTTGTCACATATCAGGAGCAAGGTGGTTTCCAAATAATCGTTCTTCCTTAGTTCTTTTGCATTAAAACACAGACAGTTTATCAAAAACTTGAAGTGGTTCTCCAACATAGTTGCTTTGTATCTGTTTCCACAGTAAGAGGGGTCAAAGAGGATCTCTGTGGACACATATAGATCTCTGTGGTCTTTCAACCAGATAACAAGTAATCCTAAAAATGCATAGAACTCTGGTAAACTTAAGTTGTAAGGGTAGGACTATTATTTTTTCTTGTAGTTTTGCTTTTGTCATGCAATTTCATTGTTCGTGTGGGTCAAGAGCAATTATGTCATCAGCAAAAAAAAAAGATTAAAGCCTGATAAGGGTTCAAATTTATCTTGAGCATGAGAAGTAGGATAGTCCAATATCCCTGACAGAAAGTTTTATTCTTTAAGACTTTGGGAATTGGTGGCCCCACAGGCCTTGCTTCTGCAGCTTTTCTTCCCACTACGCACTGAATTGCAGAACACTTTACACTATACCAAGAACACTACACAAATTATAACATATACTCTTACACAACATCATTGTATATTATTTCTTCTTATACACACACTTGGTTACGACACCTTATGAAACGCAACTGTAACCCAAGGTGGAAACTATCTGGTTGATGAAGGATGGCTCTACATAATGAGTCTTGAACAATGTCCCTTGGGCACCTGGGCAAACTCAGGTGTGTTTAGCTCTACCTCCAATATGTGTGCACTCTGCTGGAGTGGTCTGTTTTGTTGCCGGTACTGATAGAAACCATTTGGAAATATCTAATAAACCCTAAGAAACCTCTATGATGACTGGTGTTCCATCTGAAAAAACCACCACCCAAAGTCAAGTGAAAAGACCTCAGTCAGCATTGTCTGATAGGATAAATGCTATTGATGACAACAGGCATACTGTTGACATATCCCATCCACAGTGTAATAATGTTCGATTTATTGTTCTTAAACACAATCAAAAAGGAGGCTCCCTTCAAAAGGTCTCACCTTTTTTGATCAATAAAGTTATTACAGGCTCATTACTTGAGCCTGTAATAACCTAAAAATGTCAGGAAATTGAGGGATGACACAAAACTTGTTGAGACAATTAATGAAAAACATAGTTAATCCCTGTTGCTTTGCACTAACATGAGTGGTATTAATATAAAAACGGTATGCCACAAATCCTTGAATACCAGCCATGAAGCCCAACTTCGTCCCTAAGGTGTTGTTGAGGTGAAACAAATTACAAGACGTCAGAGCAGAATAGAGGAACCTACTTCCTCTTTTTATTGACATTTAACTTTCCCATACCACCGGAGAAAATCAGAGTAGATTAGATGTCTATTCAAATGTGACCTTTCATTCCCAACTCTAGGCAATGTTTCTAGTGTCAAATATATGGCCACACAAAAATCTTCTTGCCAGAACACTGCATTTTGTGCTCGATGGACAAACTAAGGCCACAGTGACTGAATGCCAGAAGGAAGAAAAATGTATGGAGAATCACATCCAGGTCACTTACGAGATTGGCCTACTTTTAAAGAGGAGAAGGCAATTCTCAAAATTTGTACCAAGCAAAAGCTATAAAGAATATAAAATACGCTAAACTCCCATAACCTTGGAAAAAATTATGTCTGTTTTGCAGCAGCTACATCCATGCAAACCTCTACTAATACATATAATCAACGGTGTGGATCCTGCAGTAAATTTAAATCTCTTGTTTAGGTGTAATCTGTTCAGGTAGCCTTGCTCACTATCATTATTTCAGAGCTAACAAAAAATTCAACAAGAAGAAAAGTGTATTGGTGGAAAGACCAACAGTGGTTTGCTGAAAATCACTTATTTGGTAAATAACAAATAGGATTCTAGCTGCACCAACAATGCAGCAAACATCAAGGTCCCTATGAAGGGATCAGTTAAAAAATTGTTTGCTGTCGAGTTTTCCAATGTGCTAAGCAAAAATCTTGGTTAAATACAAAGAAATACGTCAAATCCATTTCTTGTACATCATCTGTTGTATGGAGAATGATTATAACTATGTGCAGATTCATTCATCGAAACCAATTAGATTGCAAATCGACACAGTCCTTGTTACCACAACAGTTGATGTAGTGATCAAATTTGGAATAATTACATCATCGTACTTCCCTGAGTTTGTGAGATATAAGTTGCAATTAGAAAATATACCTTTCGTGATTAGAGACTTGCTAAATGAATTAAACGTTCTATTTTCTTATAATGATGTAAGATGTGCCTTGAACAATTCACATGATACTGCCTGCAGAAATGATAATCTCAATATGTTATCACACTTCGCAGATAATACAAAACAACATCTTTTGTTTATCTATAATAGGATATTCTCTGACCAGGTATTTCCAGATTCTTGATCAGAGACACTAATAATTCCCATACAGAAACCTGGTAAGGATAAATCATATCCGATAAATTATCATCCTATCCCCTTGACCAGTACCCTGTGCAAGGTGATGGAACAAATGGTAAACCATTGTCTAGTGTGGAACTTTAAGAGAAACTCCCTGATTGCCCCAGAATAATGTGGTTTCTGCTGTCAGGGCAGATCATCTATTAATCATCTAATTGCTGGAAGCTGCTATTCAAAACACCTTTTTGCTTCACCAATACCTGGTTGTTGTATTTTTTGATTTGCTAAAGATGTATGACACGGCATGGAGGAGAGGAATTCTAGATATACTTCATGATTGAGATGTACAAGATAATCACCTCGCATTTATCAGAGGTTTCCTCAGTAGTCGGTCCTTCCAAGTTCAAGTTGGAATGATGTATCTGAAAATTTCACACTGTTTTCCAGCGTGAAAACAGTGTGAAGTTGTTTTCAACCCTCTTACCAGTTTCATTGCTTCTAATGATCTTGCCTATTTCCTGAAGAGGGTAGTTCATGATGGGTGGCAAAGTAAGTGGGATGCTACCATAAACAATATACTTCACCTAATTAAAAACACTTTCACTGCGAGCTCCTCTTGTAGAAATAACCATTGTAAGGATGTTATTATCTGCTGTTAGCAAATAGGACATACTGGGCTCACTCCTGGATATCTGACAACTCAAACAGATGCACCAATTTGTGCTCTCTGCGATGCCAACTGGCAGTATACCACATCCTTGTGGATTGTATCTGTTATGCGGCATTGCATCACAAATTTAAATTAGGGGCTAACATTCAAACAACTCTTGAGATAGTCAAGTGTTGTTATCTTCTGTTTTACAATTTCTTAGAGCTGTCCATTTATATTGAAATATATAAATTACTGTAGTATGTTCCAAATATTGATGCCATTTGCTGTAATGCAAATCACAGTTTTTTTTTAGATATATAATGTGATATATCTTTGTGTGTTATTTTACTTTTGACCCAGGCGATAACATGCGAGTGTTTTTTGCCCTGAAAAAAAAAACTGGTCTAATTTGAGCAGTGTTCTTTCTTTCTAGGTATTTTCCCAGGTTCCACTTGGCTTTCACAATTCCATACATATTCATTGTTTTCCTTGTTCCATTTTCACTGTTTTTCCAGGGAAATTTAATACCATGAGATTTATTTTTTCTGCACCTTTTTCAGGAACAATGTTTCTCCTTCTGTTCTTTTTCTTTTGTTAGATGTGCTAGGTTGTGAATTCTTCCTTTTCTGTCTGCCTCATAAATGTTTTATTAATTGTTTTTCTGCTATGTTATCTCGGTCATCCACAGAATTATCTGACTCTCAAGTAGGCTCTTCCTTGCTGTTGTCAAAGTCAGACTCAAAATCATTATTTTTTTCATAGTGTATATCCTTTTTTTTTTTTTTTTTTTTTTTTTTGTTTTACCTCCAGAACCACCGTTAGGTTATATCTTCGGAGGATGAGATGAATGAATTGTAGCGTGTGTGAAAAATCCCATGCCTGACCGGGATTCGAACCCGGGACCTCCGGAATGAAAGACCGAGACGCTACCACTCGGCCACGGAGGCCGGCTAGTGTGTGTGTATGTGTGTGTATATCTTGTATCTCAATGTCATCAGTAATATCTTCTAGAAAACAGAGTATTTCATCTTTGTTTTTGCAAAGGTTTCTGTCACCCACAGTGCCTGGAAGAAAAGAAAAACACGTATTATTTATCATTAGTGTATTATAAAATTGCACCAAAACGTCCAAAAATATTATTATGTTAGGTAGAGTTCATAAGAACCTACCTATTGTAATATACCATTCAACTTCCATATAATGACCCAAAATCACAGTCAAGTTCACTAATGGGCAAAATCAGACCATGGGGGTGAAAATGGGGGACTTTTTTGAAAAAACAAAATATCTCTATAACTTTCTTATTAAATAAAATATCCATATTCGTTTAAAGTTTCTACTATTATCTGGATAAGGGCCAAACTTATTTTAGTAAAAACCTATCTAAGTAAAGTTTTTTGATATCACCAACCATTGGCCCAGGGGGTGAATAAATGAAATTTTGAAGACAAAAAAAACATTCCTCCTTTAATTGGCACAGTATCGAATCTGTGTAAAATGCTTGTTAATCCATTAAACATTACCTAAAACTTTTTCCTAAAATAATTTTTGATATGACCAACCCGTACAGCAAGGGATGACCAAAATATTGCTGGAATTGTAAGAAGATGAGGCTTTCATATGCCAAACATGTGAAACTTTTTTCACTTGCAACCATTGTTGTATTGAGTAAATTTGAAGTTTTTTTTAACTTTAAGGTGGAAATATTTTTTATCTCCTACTTAGCAACAGTGAAATCGACCTTCACCTCCCAGCGTTCCAAAAGGGATTTTTTGTGCATTTTTATAACAAAAATCGTAACTTTTATAAAAAAGAAAAGTACACTATTGGTAAATATGTGAAATGTTTCCACATGTAATAGACAGCATAGGTAAATATGTGGAAAACAAAGTATGAAATAATGATTATCGGTAAACATGTAAAAAATTTACTCACTGTCTTTTGAGAAAAAATAATTTCGAAGTCATGAAAAAGTGAGAAGCACTGCATAAGCTGAGAGTGGATTGACTACAGAATGCATATCCAAGAGCTCTCAAGTAACTCCTCTCTCTCCCAAGGCCTGGGATATTCCCAGGCCCAGAATCTCCCAAGGTGATTCTTGATGTTATATGCATAAAATATTAACATCATTACCTTTGTAGGGTTAATCAGCTAAACATATTATTGAACCAGCCAACAGAAAGCAGGAAAATTTTGTAGGTGCATTCATTATATTAAAAGAAGGATAGAATTAATAAAATTTAATTTTTATTAACATATTTTAATTAAAATGGTGTCCTTTTTCTCCCAGTGTTCTGATTGTTTACAATAACAAAAAATGTTATATTATAAAAACTTTTCAACTAAATAATTTCTTAAAAAATTTATACATGCTGTGGATAATAATGTACAGTAAAAGATTAACATGTAGGAAGTTTTAATATATATTATAGCAGCGTTTCTCAACCTTTCAGTATTTGTGACCCAATTTTCAATTATAATTTTGATGCTAAAGCTATACTTCAACCTTAATTACAAAACTTACAAATTACCAAGAAATAATTAAATTTATTGATATTTAACAACACTGATCTTCTGCATTGAGAAAACCAGAATCGATGCCTCTCTATTTCTCTCTATCTTATGTCCACCTTATTGGACATTCTCCCATCTTCGCAAGAAGTTCCGATTTGTCTTGAACATTCTGGAATGTCTGTGCAAATGTGTATAAATGACTGCACCTCGTTCAGTTTCAGCCAGTCTCAACCAGGTCGATCCTTTTACTGCTATTGAATTTGTTGTGAATGTGTATTTTGTAATTGCATAATAATTGCAATTCACACTATTAAATATTCATGGCAGTAGATTTATACAGAATCTTGGATAAATTGTTAAGTGGGGGTTAGATGATAGTAAAGCTTCAACAAAAACTTTTCACAGAAGACAGCATGAAACCTAATAAACTTATTGACATTTGGGAACACTTATAGTGAGTACGTTAACAAACCCTGAGAATTCTTCAAATTAAAATCATATGAAAAGCAAACATGGTTTTTTAAAAAAACTTTGTGAATGAAAAAGCTTTACTTGTGTCTTACAAAGTTTCATATAAAATAGCTAGATATAAAAAGCGTCACACCATTGATGAAAAGGTTATTTTACCAGCTGCAATTGAGATTTTAGAAACTATGTTTGGAGATAATTTTGCCAAATAATTGCAGTCCATACCTCTATCATATGATACTGTTGCCCACTGAATTGGTGATATAGCTGAACATGTACAATTTGAGCTTTTCAGGAAGTTGCATGATAAATTGTTTTCATTCAGCTTGATGAGGCAACAGATAGAAATAAAGAAGCTCATTTCATTGCCTTTGTTCAATTTTGTGATGTATGTCAGCTGTAGAAGAACTACTTTTCTGCAAATCAAAAGAATTAAAAGCAATAGCACTCGCATTATTTCCTATCTTAAATGATTTTATAAATGAGGCAAACATAGAGTAGAAAATTGCATCGGAATATGCACCAATGGTGCATATTCCAATCAACGTGTGAAAGATTTCAAAGTATACAAGCACTTGTGAAAAAAAAATCTCCACAGTGTGTCTGAACACATTGCATGATCCACAAAGAAGCTCTGGCTTCCAAAAAAATGAGTCCTGGTCTGAATAATTTACTATGGTTACAACCATTGTCCTGCGCTGATGATGGTTGTAACCATAGTAGATTATAAAAAAATTAGACCCCTAAAATCAAGAATTTTTTCTACAATTTGTAAACACATAGGCACAATACATTAAGCATCACTATTTCATTGTGAGGCGAGATGGTTATTGCATTGGAAATTTTTGTAACACGTTTATGAATTAAGAGATGAAATTGCCATTTTCTAGAACAGAAAACCAACGGAAGCAAAGAAGTTTAGAGATGATTTATTTATGATGAAATTGAGCTGCTTGGTGATTCAAGAAATTAATTACCTTGAATCTTCAACTCCAAAGAGCAAATACAAATATATTGAATATGAATGATAAATTAAATGCAATTTATAGAAAATTGGACTTGTGGAGTGTTAAATTTAAAGCAAAAAACAAGCAAGTTAAGATTGGGTTAGGGATCCATTTCAAATTACTACAAACAGCTCTCAACTGCCGAAGAAGAAATCTTCATAGTCTTAACAAGTGGTGAAATCAAAAGACAATTTAGTAATAAATCACTCTGAATTTTGGATAGGGCTGGATGATGAGTTTTCTGCACTGAAAACAAAAGCATTTTGTATACTATTACTATTTTCAACATCCTAACCTTGCAAAACCGGATTTTCTGTGGTAGCTGCTTTGAAGAGAAAATTTAAATCTCAACGTTTCATTTAGAAAATAATAATAGTTATTTCAAAACACTTTACCATACCTAATTAATACAAAATTTAGTGCTATAAAAAAAGGTACACACTTCCTTATAAATCCTGTTTATAAGTGTATTATATCAGTGTAAATCTGTGTTTTATTATTTATTACGTCAAAGAGTATTTTATTTTGCGTTTCTTTTAGTAAATTAATACATTTTTTTTTTTTAATATTTTCTTTTTGATATGCTTGCACACCCCATTTAGTGTTATCATATCCCCCTAGGGGGCCGCCCTCCACAGGTTGAGAAACACTGTATATTAGTAAAAAGATATTGTATAAATAATATTTTAGTCTGCAGATTTCAGCATCAGAAAATTCATACATTAGTGAGGTATACTGTGTAACATATATCCTCATGCTAAATTGAATTTTCTTATAGAAGTTTTTGAATTTCATCACATTATATCAATTATTTCAAGTGTTATATTATTTTTGCTTGTGTAATAAGGTATTAAAAAAGCTATTTTAAACCATAATAGGGAGAAACTTTGTTAGGGCATAAAAGTGAGATGATTGATTAATCCGTCCAGTGTTAATTATCTGTTGCCATGTTTTAATTTTTCTTTGTAAGAATATTACATATATATTAACTTTTTTATTAATATATCACATCACACTACAAGTTTATTTTATACAACATGTGTATTTATCATCTAGAAAATAATAATAGTTGTTTCAAAACTCTCCACCTTACTTTATTAATACAAAACCTTCTACAATGAAAGATTATAGAGATAAAAAAAATCACTTAAATATTATTAATGTTATTTTTGTACTGATAATGCATCGTATTGTTCAATTGATGATGTTTTGCTTTACTAAATTATATTTATTAGTAACAACAGCAGTAATAATGAGTTTATTGCACAGAAAATTTTAAATAAATATCTAAGAAACTCAAATATATGGACTATGTCTATCTGTAAAATATTATATTTAGAATGATAAATTTACAAATATTGAATCCATACAAATAAGGGATTTTATTTCATCAATTTTTATTGCCTTTTTTGCAAATAAATTATTTTTCCTTAGTGTTTACTAGTTTTCAGATATATTAATGGCTAACATTGCTTCTATTTATCCCAGTTTAGAAAGCATTTTACAATGATTGAAGTTGGTAGAGAGCTAAGATTGATGAATTGGGAGCTTTCATTTTAAATATTTGTTCCATAAAATTTAAATTAGATCAGTGATTAATATAGATTAATTTCTTATAAAGTTGATAGAATAAATATAATTACTTAATTATCCTTACAATAACCTAATATCCTCTCAAGCTTAAGGTACCTAAACATTAATAAAACAAATTCAGATAAATTTGAATCAGTATAGTTTACTGCAAAATAAATGTTTTTTTTTTTTAATTTCTGTTTCATTAGGTATTGATAACATGACTTCAAAAAAGAAATCCTTCAAGAGTCAGTTAAGGCAGGAGTAATCCAAAAATTTCTCTTTCCTCTTCCCTAACAAAATTCCTCTCCCTTAACATGATCCAATAATCTGAATGCTTTAATTACCAATAAATAAAATTACTTAAACCTCAAAATTATAAAACAAAGTTGTATTGTACATAATAATCTATAAGATTAATAATTTTATAATAATTCTTTTATAATTAATGTTCTAGTAAAATTTTATTTTAACATAGTGGCTGGCTTAGGGACATAATAAATTAAAATTATTCAGAATTCATAATCTAAATTTCAAAATAAACCTTAATACATTAAACTAAAATATAGTTTTATTAACTGATTTCCAGAATTTAAGAGACAACCAGTGTTTACTGGTTGTCTCTTAAATTCTGGCAATTGTTGAGTGGCAATTTTAAAATACCATTCAAAAGTTCTCAAATTATGTCTAAAACTTGTAGTTACACAGCGATGAATGATGACTGCTGCTGCAGCAGCAGTGTTGAATGATTGCCACTTTTGTGTGACTATTCTGTAGTTTTATAACTGTAATCCATCTTTCTAGTTATGAATAATTCTATTCCTTGAATAATAATGTTATAATGGAATACATTGATCATGTAATGTCAAATTTAAATATTGTAAAGTTATTTTATGTTCAGAACAAATTGGAAATTGTGCTACTGATATATTTTCAGTAAATGAGGCACACATATAGCAATGAAATTATATAAAAAAAAAATGATTTGTCACTTTTAAAATGGCAGGAAAATCTTTTTCTGGTACAAAGAACGGACAATATCCATAAATTGATGCTGCCATTATTAATTTAATTTTAATTTAATTCAAGAACTTTGACAAACAAGACCATTGCTAACAAGATTAATTAATGTTAAAGGCAAGGAGAATTGCAAGGAGTAGTGATGTTTTATTCAAGGCCAGCTTTGAATAGTGAAATAAATTTATGAAATGTGAATGCCTGTCATTATGTTATAGGACAACATCAAAAATGTCAAAAATTACTGTCTGATTACTAAAGTAAATTAGTTTAATATCATTAACCCACCAGGTTGGTCTAGTGGTTAACACGACATCGCAAATTAGCTGATTTCCAAGTCGAGAGTTCTAAGGTTCAAATCCTAGTAAAGATAAAAATTTTTATATGGATTTGAATACTAG
>JAAAKQ030482804.1:0-22204 GCA_010016005.3 Zanna intricata
ATGCAAAATAAAAATTGATAAAAAAGGCTATTAACATTCCACAAGCAATAAGTCATACATACATAGACTGGCAATAACAAATAACAAAACAAGCTAAAAATAAATTAATAAATCAAACTTAACAGAAATGTGTTAACACGAGTGGTAGCATCATTCGGAGGTCCCGGGTTGGAATGCCAGTCAGGCATGGCATTTTTCACACACGCTACAATTCATTCATCTCATCCTTTGAAGAAATACTCGTACCTAAGGGTGGTTTTTTTTTTAAACAAAAAAAAAAATTGTTTAAATGTAGCTTTTGTTTTTTTTTTTTTATTATTATTATTTCTTTCAAACATTTTTCATATAATTTATACAGAGCTTTTCTGATGAATCTGAAAAAGCCTGATTTCAGAAATTTGATCCGAAAAATTTAACTCGATCGATTAACAAGAAAAATCCTTAACTAAACAATTTTAAATTTTCCCCTGTTATTTAACCTAATGTTTTTGATGGAACTGTCGATTTTTGATGTCGATTTTAATATTTTTCATTTTTATCAATTTATTACTACAAAACTGATATGCTAGTGATTGAAGATCAACGGTTTCAGATTTCTTTTTTACTCTGCAGGATGAGTGAAGATTGTCACCGAGATGGGGATCCAGACTTACGTCGGAGATCACGTTCAAATACCTGAGGGTTCTCCTGTTGAATTATCTTCGGTAAATGTTTCCTAAAATTGTTGGAAGTAAGGATCCTGATATGATTTATATAGGTTTAAATATTTCACGATCGAAATAAATTATTTATCTCAGTAATTTACATTTTTTTTTTACTATTATCTGAAATAAAAATAATTGTTATGATAATATGGGAATTTTTCAAGTTTTTTTTTTAAATATTAATCTGTTTTTTTATAAACTTTTTTACTAAATGAGATATCACCCTTATCTAGTTCACTAGATATATCTGATATCTGTAATTCTTAGTGAATTTATTTAAATTTAATTAAACGGAAATATTATATTTTACTCTTTTACCTTACCCAGATATTAGCTTCAAGCATGAAGTTTGCATAGATATCTATTGTAAGCTGTCCGCTAAAAAAAATAATCTCTGAAAAGTAAATGAATCAAATTTTTTAATATAAATCTTTGAAACATAGGTCTTAATTTTATGTTATACTGATACTCTGAAAAAATTAAAATAGGATCCTGGAAATCAGAAAATGTCATTATTACACATCTGCAAATGTATGTATGTATAAATCTGTACACATAATCAATACAATGTGTAATTTGCTGTAATTGTAATAATGTAATATGTAAAATAGTAATTATATTATGGAATAGTCGCAAAGTCCATTCTAGCATAAAGTAAACCAAAATTGAACAGATTCAAATTCATGATAGAAGTACAAAGGTTTGTTCAATAAAGACAGAAGAGAATACAGATCATGATGAATCAAACTCCTGTAACGTATTACTGTGTTATCCGATAATTGTTAATGCAATATACAGTGACGAAGCCAGTATGCGAATAAACAATACCTAAGATAACAATGCCGCAAACAAATGTCTTTAACAAAGTACAAAACACTATATAATTGAACTCCATCCATTTGATGCTTTAAATGTAACAGTACAAACTGCTTAGTTGCTCTGTAATCAAGAGATGAGCATTGATAAAACCAATAATATAAATCAAAATATACACTTAACTCTAAAAAATCTGATGTGGATACTACGTGACTTCCTTGTACGAAAATCCAGAAATAATACGATTCTAAATTATAATTTTCAATTGCCGACCTCCGTGGAGGGAGTGGTAGCGTCTCGGCCTTTCAACCGGAGGTCCCGGGTTTTGGGGGGATTTTGGGCTTTTTTGGATACTTTTCGTTCAGTCGCTTGCAATCAGAAGGAGAGGAGCACAACAAGATGTTACAACAGGCCTAAATCCAATATTTCAACATTATACGGTTAATCGTTTTCGAGTTATGCGTACATACGTTCAGACGTCACGGTGAAACTAGTCAAAATGGATATTTCCGTTGGAATCTGAAAACCGAAATCTTTCGCGATTACTGTACTTCCTTGTACGAGAAGTACAAAGAAGTATTGTACTTCCTTAATAGCCGTTGGAAATCTTATGTTCAACAAAATTATTAATTTTTAAATCCTGTACTAATGTGGAAGTAACCTAAATGCCAGTCGACCGTATAAATCACAATTTCTGAACTTAATTTTTAGCCAAACCACTGCATTCATTTGTAACTTACCAAATATACGGACACCACAACTACAGATTGGTTCAGTAATCAGGCACTTACCTTGTAGCGATGTACATAGAGTGTGCTATTATTAAATAGAAACTAACTTTCTGATGCTATTTTATAAAATATTTTTTTTATTTATAAAGTTTTCATGCCTTATTTACGGTGGTAGTCATTTATAATATTCGTATATGGTTTATTCATAGTTTATTATATATTTTAGCTATGTATTTCCGAACGTATAAGATATTTGTGAAAACATACATTATTCATAATTATATGATTTGAAAGAATTTTTAATTAAACATCAGCTATTAAATAGTTTTTATGGCTTTGTTTAAGCGCAAATATAAATACGGCCCAGTATAATAAAAACCAATCTTATTAAACATTCAGTAAATAAATCATCAATTAGTAATTTGACTTTATTAATTCATTTTCATTACCTTATGTTTTATAGTCACTTTTTAGTATTTTAGGAATGTAGTGGAGATTTTGAATCGGGAAGGGTATGCAGGCGTTCAATAAGAAATGAGAGTGGTCAAATCAACGGCAAATTATTAGTTTCAAATGGAGTTTGTCGATCTCGTTTGCGGAGTGGTAGCGTCTCGGCCTTTCATTCGGAGGTCCCGGTTTGAATACCGGTCAGATATCGCAGGCAATTTTTATACGCTAAAAAATTCCATTTCCATATCTCGCGCACAAGCTTCAAGCTTATCGATATCATGAAGCACAAAAGAAAAAAACTATTTGTATATTACTTGTAAAAATTTTACTTCATACCATATTTGTTTTAAATCACAAATTAGCTTATTTTTTCTTAAATTTATAATCGACTAATTTTCTAAAAAGTGTTAGTAACATCTCAGCGTTAACCAGGAACGTCCTGTTTGAAATCCGATAAGCTTTGGCATTATTTTATCATACCCAAAAAAATTCCATTTTTTCTTTCCAGCCACAATCTTTGAGCTCGTGTAAAGAATTAGTCAAAAGAAAAATCCTTAAATTTACTAATACTTAATTAACTTATGAATTCGATCAAATTTTTCTTTCTGCTGAATTGATGAAGTAAAGCCGATGACTTAAAAAAAGGATTTTAGTTTGAAAAAAGAAAAATATTAGTTTATCAATAACCATTTACAATTTGTACTAATAAAAGTAAAAATTTATTTTATTTTATTAAGTATCATCGAAAACGTAAACATATTGGGTTATCATACTTCATCTTAGCATTTTCAACACCATTTTAATTTATCAACAGCAATTTTCATAAGTTTTTTGATTCCAGATAATGATACTGATGTAAGATTGAAATTTTTTTGTCCATAATGATAAATAACAAAGGAAATGCTTTTTTGTACACTAATATTATAATTTTTGTATTTTTATTTTAAAAATCTAACATTCACAATTCCAGAAATCTAAGGACGAACCCAATTTTTTTTTCTTTTACTAAAAATATTTTTATTTTTTTTTTTCAAAAAATTTAATTCATCTTTATTTTATTTTTATTTACAGAAAAGTACGAAATAAAAAGAATTAACTTTTATTCATTCTACCGATTTAATTACAAATTTCTCTATGCCCACATATTTACAATGGTTTGGGAAAAAAAATATTTACTCTTATGCGCACAACTACTGTGAATATTCTGTCACTTGATTTTAATATTTGTATTTATTTTTTTTTTATCTTATGCTGAAAAGTTGTACGGCTAAAAAGATTCGCGGTTGTTTGTAAAGATAAAATATTACAAGTCGAAAGAAAAACTTCGAACAAGTTTTTAACAGTGTCTCATAAATCTTACTCCTTTCAGAAAATTTTAAGGGACCGTTTAAGAGTTAAAGCAGTTTCGTCTGTGTGGACTATTTTTATCAGGGACGGGAAAGAAAGCACAGTAAATACAGATTGATGAATAGAGAGAGAAGAAGAGGGTATGTGTGTGTGTGTGTGTGTGTGTGTGTGTGTGTGTGTGTGTATTTGCAAAGCTGGGGTATGATCAGAAATAAAGGAAGAGGAAGAAAGGCGAATAATTCAGTATATATAGTTATTAAATGCGTGACAGGAACCACACAGAGCATTTATTCTTCAATTTGTAATATAATTTATAGCAATAATTTTCCGTTCTAAACACTTTGAAATCATCTACTAAAGAAATGTAAACCTGTAACTCACATTTTTACTAAAAATAAAATAATATGAGATTATTAATCTACATTATTTATAGTTCAGACTAATACGGGTCACTGGTTACTTCTTTACACCTTATCAATATTTTTCTATGAATTCGTACACGTTTAACCGATAAAATATTTTATGAGAGATTTAAAAAATAAAAACGAGTGAAAACTTTAAGGAAATTTATTTTATCCGCTATGAGAAAGATTTATTCGAGTAAAAATAACATAGCTCAATGATAATCTACATTTATAAAATGAAAACATACCTCCAAAAAGTGCCCAAAATGTTTTTAAATTATTTTTTAATCGTATCCCACAGAGTTTGTTTCTACGATGTATTATTGCAAATTTAATCTGTGTTGCTGGTTTTTATATAACATAAGAATTATTGATGATTTTTTAATTAAATTTCACAGCGGAACACTGAATATAAAAATAAATAAATAAAAAATAAACACAAAGCATGTCTAAAACATGTAAGAGATACTGCTCTCAAAAACGGGAATTATGTCAAAATATAGCTTCTTTTGTGTTAAATAAAAACTGTTAGAGGAATAAAAATTAAAGTACATCCTTTCAAAAAGAACCTTCCTTAAAACCATTTAGAATCTCGACTCCAGATTCCACTACTACTGTACTACAGCTTATATTTTTCTTTGGTTATATTCAATAAAAAATAGAAACTTTAATAAAAAGAAACAAAAAATAATTACACCTCACATTTTTAAGCCACTTTTACTTAATTTTTTTTTTTTTTTTTTTGTTTAATTGTGGGTGAGGAAATTTTTTAATTCTGTTCCCCCTATATAAATTATTATATAGTGTCCTTGACCACTATAAAAATCCAGTAAAAAATAATTTTCGTTTAATTTTCAACAATTTCAAATTCTTAAAAATTATTTTTCAAACGATGAAATTTTTAATCGTTCTTTGAGATCAGAGTAAACATCTCGATTTTTTTCAACAGCATAACAGACAAGTACTCGTATTTATTTCGGTAAGTAAAAATTGACTTTTCTATCACGTTATATAAAAGCTCCTGTCTGAACGATATTCGTATGTACGAAGTATCGGGTGGAAGTAATACAAAAGAAATTACCAGATAAAATTTAATCACCAATATTTTCTTGAATCAGAAAGCTCCTACATAAAGCGCAAATTGAACCAATAACAGTGTAAAATTAGGAGTTATATCGACATGCACTTCTAACTGGCGACATAACTTCTAAGCATGCGGAGCCGAATCAATATTTTAAAAATTATCGACAAAATCCTAAGCAAAAATTATAGGGTTATTTTTTCCTTAAATTTTTCGACTAAATCGTAAGATAATACGGAGCCCTCCAGACATCTTGTGTGTCGTTATGGATTCAGGTGTTGTAGGAGTTGTAGACAGCAGCGATCCCGTGTTTGTATAATAAGCGTAATAGCAGTTTGTTAGATTTTTCTATCACCTAGCCAGAATGTATTTATTGTAACCCATCAACGGGCTTATCATTGAAACCCAACAACATAATGACAGCTACGAAATAATATCAAAGGATGGTTATCGTTAAAAATATAATTAGTTATTATACCTAATTTTATGACTACCTCCAGCTCGGAAAAGACGAAAAAACAAAAAATAATTACTCTCGCAGATCATACAACCGATTACTTATAAAGTATAAATCAGTGAAACAACAACTATATTACCGTTAATACTGAGGATGATACTGAGTCAAAAACAGTAAAGCATATCCAAATCATATTTTGAGAACAATATGACAACCGAATAACAGATAAATTTTGTAACTAAAGAATGACTTAATTATTTATGAATACATAATCGGTAACTTTCAAAAAAAGAAATATATACGCTTTTTTCTATTTTATAGACAATTAATGATTATCAGAGCAGTTTGAATTATTTGATAGTATTTCTGATGAGTATTTACTTTCATAATTTATTCTATAATATTCTTAGAAGCCGTATAAGATTGAATGTGAACGTAAAAATTTAAATTCTGATTTCATACAGAAAAATCCTTATCCGTAATTCAAATTAGAGGCTATCTATTAATGGGATATCCCTTATAAGTTAACTGTAGTAAATTTTAATTTGTTGTGCTTAATGCATCACTAATTAAATTGTTTAATAAAAACACTTGAAAATAAAAAATGTAAGTATTAATGGAAAACAAAAAAAAAATAAAATACTCGTTTCGCTGTATTAAAAATACTATATTAAATATTTACTGTACTCACATAATTCAATGTTGACAAAACTATAAATTAGTAAAGGTAACGTGAAGGTAGTGGAACATTAAATAAAATCAGAATACCTCTACAATTGGTTAAAAGGAAGATATTTATGATATAAGTCATTAATTAGAGACAACGTCAATACCGCTGATATTGCTCCGAAGACATAAAAAACATATTCTTTCTTATAAATGACAGTACGAAAACTCGATCATACCGCTGAGTTTTCCAGAACATTGTGCCGGGTGAGTGTTAGCGTCTGCCTGTAATAACTAACAGGAAAGTAACATATCCGACTTTTTTTCTAAAAAATGTTCTCAGTGCTAAGTCAAATCCATCCAAATATATTCTTTATGAAAAACACCGAAAAAGAGGAAAAAATAAAGATAGTATAATTTGGATAAAAATTGAGAAGTTTAATGTGGATAAGAACCAAATTTTTTATTTTCGAATAGTTTATCTTGAAACACGTAGGATCACTTATTCATTTGCGGTGGTTTTCTGGTTTTTTTTACTCTCTATCTCTTTATTCTTTTTGATATATCTTTACTTCATTCTTCAGAAAGTTTAGCTCTGCTGTTCTTGCACTTTGACGTTTATTGGAGGCGCATTCTCCTTAAAACATCTCTTTCTTTTAGAATTTATTCTATTACCTTCAATTTTTTTTACATCTTCTTGGACATAAGTGAACCATTCATTTGTCTTTAGTTATTTTACTTTGGAAGTAAACAAAAATTTTCTTAGTTTATATTCATTCTAAATATATGGAAGTAAAATGAAATCGTCTTTTCTATATTGTGCCTAACAATTTTTCAGTTTTAGTAAAAAGTTAATTGAATGGAATTAATTTTACTTGATTATTTTGATGTTTAGGATCTAAAATCATACAATGATTTTCTTTCTTTTCTAAATCTTTTAGTAGAGCTTTGTTGCACAGTCTTAGGGTTTCTACTACATAAAGTGCTTCCGGCTTTATCACAGTTTTTTAATGTCGAAATTTCGAGTTCCATGATAAAGACTGTTAGCTAATTCCATTTTACTATCTCTATTAACGATTTTTTATCTAAAACAATCCAACTGATCCACTTTCCAAGATATTTAAAATTATTCATTATGTTTTTTTGTTACTTATATTAAGGAAATTTGGGTAGTTTTTAATATTAGTCAAAATTTTAGTTTTTTAAAGGAGATTTCTAATCTCATTCTAACAGAGTATTTTTCTAGTTTCTTTATTTGTTGTTCATCTTTCCAGTTTTTAGTAAGTAACGTCATATCATCGGCTTAATCTTCAGTTCTTTAGTTCCAAATTTTATTCCATTATTTTTATCAAAATTTTTTGTCTCATTCTCTGACCATTTTTGCAAGAGTACAGTTAAGAAGTAGCGGAGAAAGTCCATCTCCTTGTCTCACATCAGTTTCGATGAGGAAGCATCCGATAATTATCCCAGAAATCTTACGAGCATATGGTAGCTAAAGTTGTTTTAAATAAATTTGTATTTTTGTTATCCATATGTAATTCTGTTAATCTTTAAAAATGAAGTTCTATCTGCCGAATAATATACTTTTTGAAAATCAATAAAAGTTAAAACATATATTCTAATTTAACATTTACAATAATCCATAATATTTTTGAAGTCAAATATTTGTTCTGCGCAAGATTTGTTTTACCTAAATCTACCTTGATATTCACCAAGTTGCGGATCCAGTTGAAGATCGGCACTACTAAGTAGAGGTTTAGATACAACTTTATAAATAACTTCCAAAAATGAAATTTCCTTGTAGTATCTGGGTCTGTTCTGGATCCTTTTTTGAAGAGGATGAAT
Organism: Zanna intricata; assembly: GCA_010016005.3. Taxonomy (NCBI): domain Eukaryota; kingdom Metazoa; phylum Arthropoda; class Insecta; order Hemiptera; family Fulgoridae; genus Zanna; species Zanna intricata. The sequence continues at coordinate 8,502 of JAAAKQ030482804.1, forward strand.
GAGTGCCGTCCTCCAATCTTCGGGAATTTATTCGTTTTTCAATATTTTTCAATATTTCCACTAGCGATACTTTTACGTATATGTTAGTCGTCTGCCACATTTCCCCTACAATTAAACTTTCTCCAGAAGCTTTATTGTTCTTAGGTTTTTTAATTGTTTTGAATTTAATTTAAATCTGGAAATGAGAGTTTTGTACATTATGATTTCTAATTTTGAATTTAAAAATTTATTTTAGTTTCTCATAATTTAATAAATTTTGTAAATATTTAGCTAAGATTTTACTGTTATTTGTGCTTTTTATGTGTTTTTTTACCAATTTCACAGTCCATCTTACTTGATACAATATACTAAGTTAATTTTTTGTTTAAATGTTCGGTAGAAGTTGTGACCCTACACAGAAGATTTGGTAGAAGCACCCTACACACAGAAGCTGGGATCACCGTTAGGTATATCAACAGCCGCTGCGAACTGACATGGCAGCAGATTAACTACTATTCCCCAAGCTTAGGTCCGGAACTGGACCTTCCCCATCGGGATCTCCACGGTTCATCGAGACCCTCCGACCCTCCGCTTCAGCCTAAGAGCCCCTCCTCCAAAGCACTGTCCTTCCCGGGGCTCTAGCACTTATCCCTACGAAGGATCGAGTATGCATCCCACACACCCGGCCCGACCCCTCGTGCGCGACCCTCTCACACTTCGAGGGGCCTCCATGCTTCATCAGAAGAACCCCAATACAGAACACTCTTGCGTATGTTCCGGATTCGGGCATCTTCGCCAATTGGGCTGCTTCCCTAGAAGTTGCGAGGATTATTTTTATTTAACGTTTATTTTGGTTTAAAACACTTTAGCATTATTTTTTTTTGCCTGTTTTGTTTTTTTACCGACTTCTTTCTGGATCTTAAGGAAACTGTGTCTGTTTTTTTTTTCATATTTGATAGAGTTCTACTTTTGCCAAGCTTAATGGCTTGTATTTATTAGGTCATCGCATTCTCATACCCAGCAATGCACGTTTTTTTAACTCTTTTACGTGATGCAACATTCTCTGATTTTTCTAGTATTTTGGTTTTAATTTTTCTCACTTTTCGAGCTTTAAGTCCTCTGTTGTTTTCAAAAATTAGCTGACATTTTATTTTAATTTCTCAGGATCAATATTTTTAGTCTTGAGTTAATTTCTTTTGTTTCAGGAATTACTCTAGATTTTATTTTCGAGAAGTAGTAACAGAATATAGGTAGCACATTTTAATCCTCTAATATTTGAATCTCTTTTTGCCAAGCTCTTTTCATAGCTGTATGATCGAATTGAAGTTCTAAGTGTGGATTTGGCGAGATCCACTTTTTCTGTAGGTTCAAAAAATCTGTGGACTTAAAAAACAATAATTTGATTGATGAAATATTACTATTTATCTTTCCCCATTTTTATTCCTTCTTTTGTGCGTGAGGTATTCTCCAACTACTTTCTTAAATTTCCTATCTTTGCCGATCTATACATTAAAATCTCTCAAGAGTATTTTACGTAAGCTGGAATGTTTTGTAAAATTCCATTTAATCTATCTCAAAATATTCTAATTTTTCTTTTTTCGTTCTGTTTTCTTTATCGATAGATGAATGTGCATTAACATCGTATAAATCTTATTTGTGCATTTAAATGCAAGTAGGAAAGTCTTTTATTATAGGATTCAATGTTTAGAACCGAATTTAAATTATTTTTGTTTAAATATTTTAAGGAAAGGGATACGCTCTCTAATATAACGAAGATAAAAAACATAATTATGATTTTTTTCATACAGAATCCAGTAGTAAAAAAAGTACATCAAACCATTTGCTGGATCTCAAAAAAATATTTTTAAAAGTGAATGATCATTTTTTACTTTTAATAATCATGATTTTTAATCGACTTTTTTAAAAAATAAAGTCTGAATTAGTTCTGTTTCAGATTAATGGAATTGTAATCACTTACTTCAGAACTTAACATATTAATAAAATCTCATCAATCGTTTTAACAAATAATTTCAATTTTTAATAATTTACTTTTAGTATGTAATTAGTTATAATTATTTTTACGAATAATTTGACTGATTCAAGCACTAATCTTAGCTTATGAAATAAGCATTTACAGTAGACTCATTTTGACGAGTTTTTATTATCCGATTTAGAAAAGGAGTCTATAAAAACAAAACATTCTTACTTATGAAAATTTAAAAAACTCCTTGTGTTTATTCAATAAAATAAAATATTTTTAAAATAAATTCATAAATTAATGTTCTATTAAAAAATATTAACTTTTTTTTTATACATCATACCAAAATTTTTCAGCAAATTTTTCATCAACTTTAAATTTTTATTTTTCTGAACGGCAATGAAAGAATGCACTTACGCACTTCCTGCAGGGTCTTTGCAGGGGTGTGTCGAGCTTGAAGCCAGGACGCTAGCCGCCCTGATCTAGCAAAGCTAAGTGGGCACTGGACATGGAGCCGTAGCGACCATGAAATAGTGTTACTCCCACCCCCTACCGATTAAACCACCCTCACTGTCTTTCCAGGGGCGGCTGGAAGTGCCTCTCGGCATGTCGTCGGCCAGCCCTGGAGATTCTGGTAGCAGATTAAACTATCAGTTGCCCTTCTTGCTTGGGATCCTGCAGCGGAGCCCTTTTTCGGGGTCCTCTTGGGATCGTTACAGCGAGGCAACTTCCCGCTTGTGGAAAGCCAACACGTTCCTCCTCCAAGAGGCTACCCGTCCCGCCATAGTAACCTGACCTAAAGGGGCGGCATGCACATTGAAACACGCGCGAGTGCCCCTCCCCCACCCGCACGGGACCACTCATACTTAAGAGGGGCCCGCGTGCTTCATCGGAAGTACCCCGATCCAATGCACTCTTGCATGTGTCCTGGACCAAGGCATCCTATGGAAGCAGGCTGCCTCCCATGCCCTAGACGTCGCCACGTTTCCTCCCGTATTATTTATTTATTTTTATAATTTTTTTTTAACTATACCGCCTTGTTCTCTGTGAGTCCTAAACCTAAAGCTAACTTCCGCCTTTCCCTCGCCTAGCCTAAGCCTAACCTAAACCTAACCCCCTACTTTACGCCTAAATCCCTCTGTTATTTTGTGTTCATTTTATTTAATTTATTTTTTTTTTAATATGTGATTTTATCTTACATTACTAGTCCATGTATGGTCATAGGGCATTATGACCACACAGTCATAGTCGTCACCAACTTGAACTTATCACTAGGCTAATCTCTAATTAAAATTAGAAACTATCTTAGAAATAATTAGAAATTATCATTGAGTTAATCATTGCATTTAAAAAAAAACCAATAAAGAATTTTTTATGTTCATTTAATTAATCTATTTATATAGTTGTAGGCTAAAAACTATGTAATTAAAACTGTTTTGTAGAAATCGGGTTTTTTTATTTTATTGTGATATTTTGAATCCATTCTTACTTTTACAAATTTTGAGTGCAGACTTATAAAACACATAATAAAAATAGGAATCTGCCTGAAAAAATTAATTAGGTATCATAGATAGACATAAAACTTTTTTTAATATTTCTCTAAGTGTGATACGAATAATTGAATTTTTTTTTGCGTGCATTACAGATCTGTAAATACAATTTTTCTATCCCCTTAATTTTAAATATTTTACGCATCAAAAAAAAAGTCAGGGAAAACATTGTTAAAATCTGTAAAATTTATAATTTTGCATGGCCATACCTGTGTTAGAATAATTTCGCTGATACTTTTCTTTTATAAATAGTCTCAGGCACATCCCAAATTAACATCCAACAGTAAGTTATCGGCTAACATGTTAGTATTCCATTTCTCTTTATAGTGGCTTTCCATCACCGCAATGTCTTGGTGGAAAAGTTCACCGTGTTCATCACTTATGTCTCCGAGGTTATCCGGAGAAAAATCCAGATACGAGTGAAGGAAATATACTTTCAAAGACATATTTCATCCCATAACTCTGTATGAAGTAAGAAATAGACTAACAATATCGTGGTAATTGTCGGATTTTTGTTGGCGAGAAAATTTTTAGGAAAGTTTTTAAATGAAGCCCAACCTGCATTTTCTACATTATTCAACACTGAGTTAAACACTTCATCTTTGACCAAATCCCTTATTTGAGGACTAACAAATATTCCTTCTTTAATTTTTCCTTCATTTACATTTGGAAATTTTTGCCTGATGTACAAAAATCTGGGACTATCCTTCTTCATTGCTTTTACAAAAATTTCATTAGTCCTAGCTTCATATGGAGAGGAAGTAAAAATATTTTTTGGAGCTCACTAAGAGCTCATGAATAATATTTTTCCCATTTGGAGTTAAGTTTTGTTTCTTCCACTCTTTGATAACATAATGTTTATCCCTACCTCAGCTGTCCCATTCGCAAAGAAAACACACGTACTTTGTATAGCATAACTGCATGCCTAACAAAATAGCTATAACTTTCAATTTACCACATATGTTCCAGCTATATTTTTTATAATTTATTTTTTCAAAAAAGTCTTCCATCACATCGTATATCAGTTTCAAATTAATACCATAAGCGATTGGTATCGAAGGATATTTGTTACCGTTGTGTTGTAGAACCGTTTTTTAACTATACTTGGGCGAATCAATGAAAAGGCACAAGTACTCAGGTTTATTAACTTGTCCTAAGTGCAACGTATCAATACTTATGCAATAAACCATATTATTTTAATCAAGAAAGTATTGAGAAAGTTCTTTTTGTCGGCTTCAAAAGACCAAATTTTTGTATTTTTTTTAAAAAGTAAATTCCAGTCTTGCAGTCTTGATCCTAACAGTTGTTTTTGATAACTAACAGATTTTTTTGATAAATTTAAATCCCAAATCAAGTCATTTAATTCACCTTATGATATAAGATGTGGCTTATTGGAAGATAATTCAAAATCAAAGTCATTGTTGTTTTCTTCAGTACTGCCTGATTCTCCATCGCTGCTTTCGAAACATACATTCAGAGGTAGCTCAGGAACTGGAATAATTTCACTGTGAGATACAGGCCCGATTGCAGATTGCAATGAAGGATATTTTACAGTATGTTTGGATTTTTTAGAAATTCCAGATACACTAGTCAAACAAAAATAACAATTGGTTACATGATCCTTTGGTTCATGCCAAACCAAAAGTATATCAAATGGCAAAGCCTTCCATGTACCTTTCACCATCCTCTTAAATATACAGAACAATTAGTGCATACTATACGAGGAGCCCACGTCTTATCCTGATCACCAATTTTACACTGAAAGTACAAACGATTTGCATTTTTAATTAAAGGTGTAATTTTTTCTACATTATTCTATGTTAAACTCACTACACACAAAACAAAAGGCATCCACATCATTTACACAATTCCGAGGCATTATGACACTCCACTGTTAACAAACTTAAGACAGCAATAAGACTGAACAAAATTAATTCATTCCTAAATCCAATCCTTAATGTAAACAACACAGCTTTGTTTTCAGCTACATGTTCGACCTTTTTATTTTATTTTATTGTTTTTCGTCAGAAGTGGGAAATCTGCCTCAACCAGACGCACAGTAGGCCGTACGACTAGGTGAGTCGGATTCACCGCAACTCGGTTGGACCCATTAAAAACCGCACTCCCTCTCACTAAACAGTGACGAAACTGCACAAAGATATGACATCTTCACCGAACGTGCCAGCGGGCTCAACTTGCGCGGTCCTTTCATGGATGCTTGCAGTGTCCCCCGGGGTTCTCCAGACACGACTCTGAAATGACTCCCAGTGAGTCATCACTGGGTGACGACTTTAATTTCCGGATGGTGGCCACCACCCGGGAGCTAGCCTTCTACCCCGATTTTCAAACTAAAGCACCAGCTAATCGCTAGCTCCTCTTTTAGCTTCTTACTAGTACCCTATGAAATCATTTCGAACACTGTCTTCAACAACTTTCAAAATCAATCATAAACGAGCCTACCAACGGCCTTTCCGTCTCCCATCTCAGACAGCTCGTGAAGGTGTGCATGACATCGTCCATACCTCCACAATACTGACATCAGTCAATCCTACAAAGCGCTCTGAACTGGATGTACACCCCGAACGATCCAGTCAACCATTGGACGGTTCAATGATGCACCTTCCCATGCCTCCGGCCACTTCTTGATACAGGGAACGATGCGTCCATCTGCCGGTCCTCGCATTATCCCACAGCTCTTGCCATTTAGCCAGAATGTCATTTATGGCCTCTATGGCATCACTACCTCGATATCTTACATAGCGCTCTTCTGCGAGAAGATCTACCGGTGGTATACCCGAATTCACCAGTACCGCTTCCAGAGATACAGACCTATAGGCCTGCACCACCCTGAATGCCAGTCGTCTGTAAACGCTATGTATCCTTTGTCTATTATGCAATACCTTAAGAGCTCCGTGCCAGATTGCGGTTGCATACATTGGTTCAGATGTGACCCGCTTCTTGCAAACTTCGGCTACGTGTTCCGTAAACGTTCTCGATCTATCTGGCCAGATACCTAAGTATATGGCCTTCCTAGAGGGAACTATTTCTGTTTCAGCTAGTACCACCATAAATCTACATATTCATTAAGGAAAAAATGAATACTTTTAATTCATTATTATATTTTTGTCTCAGTAGCAAAAAAATAAGCTACTTTTTTCGTTAAGTTGTGTGTATTTTAGTTACCATAACTACTATTATTTTGTCTTTTGTAATTTACTTTCTTTTTCAGGTTTGTGAACCTGAAATAAAAAATAATAATATAAATAATAAAAATTTCTATTCTATAAACTTGAACAGTTAATTGTTATTTATCAGTATTATTCTCACAATCATGAGAATAACGAAGAGTGCGGGGGATCCGGAGGGTGGAGCCTTCTGGGTAGACGGGAATGGTGGCCATGGGGGTAGGCAGCTTGGCCCCTAGCAACCCCTGACTTGGCTCCGGGATTCGCCTGGGCTGACCTGAGCTCCAGATCATCTTGTAATAGATGATCCAGGTTCTGCCTAGACGGGCTGCCTAGTCAATTTAATGTTTATTCTAATATTTATATTTATTTTTACATTTACTAATTTTATTTTTATTCTTTATTTTCAAATGTTTAGTACATTATTTTTATACTATTAGCCTCCGTATAAAGCGAAATTTAAGTTCCGTAGAATTTCAGATTTAAGTTTCGTAAATATTCTTCTTCTTCCTCTTTGAAGGATAATGTAATATACAGTTTCAGTATCCTTTCATCTCTTTCTCTATCTAGAAAAGCGTAATATTGGAAAATGGACAAACATCTTTAATGGTATTAGCTGCAAAAAAACAGGAACGGTAGCGTAGTTGTGTTTACTGATAATTATCTTGTACTAATGACAAACTCTGAAATGTGACCATTTTAATGTATTTACGAAATAGAAATATTTAGTTAAAAATTTGCTGTAATATATTTTATAACAAAATATTATTTCTACAACACAGATTTTATCAAGGAAAAATTATCCCTGTCGTTGTCGCCCGCGCGCGCGTATGTTTTGTGCGTGAGGTTTATTGCTATTTATGTTTTTACAGATTTAATACATCCATTAAATTGATGATGTAATATAATTTGTAATATTTTTCTACTGATTTAAAAACATTTCTCATTCCTTTTTACACGAAAATGTGGCAATAGAAAAGTAATATGTTCGCAAATTTTATAAAATTACAATGTGAAATTAAATTAAATAGAGTATTTAATGCATTATATTCCGTATGGGCTGGATGTTTTTTTTTTAAATAAGCATTTAAAAATTAAAGCGAAATATTTATATAATACTGCTAATTCAATATTATATAAAATATATAAAATTTATTTTAAAATTAAAAATTAATTAAAACGTTTTAATTTCAATAAGTTTTAAAGTAATAATAATTATCCATTTAAATCGTGCTGGGAACAAATTAGCAAAAAATCAAAGTTTAAAAAAATGCATTTTTAACGTAAATATCAAATATTTTGCCATTCTGTGGCTTTAACATGTTAATAGACCGTTTTTCCATATGAATACTCGTATTTCATTTAAATATTAACAGGAATGATAAGTAAATAAATAACCATTTTTGATATACTAATCTGTGATTTCTAACAGAGTAAGGATTCAGTCAAAAAAAAATCCACCACATCCTTTTACTTATTCTAGAATAAAATGAAAAAATGTAGGTAATTTTTTTTTAAATTTATTTCAAGAGGATGACAGAATAAGATATTAATTACAACAAATATTGTCGACTAAAATATTCTCATGCATCCTCGTTGTACGAGCCGAGTTTTATATAGATAAATATCAAGTATTATTCAATCAGAAGTAATCTTATAACACATCTTCACTGTGTCTGAAATAAAAAAGGAAAAAATTATTGATAGAACTGGCAACCTACTGGTCAATCTGATCACTATTCAATTTTTCCTTCGATTCAATTGAATAACTAATGTACCTATTAATGTATATGAAGTTGTTTAGGAAGATAAAAAATCAAAACTATTAATGAAATAAACCACCAATTAAAAGCTACAGGAATGAATCGCAGAGATAAAACCGCTTATGAGCAGTTTACAAAGAAAAAATGTAAAAAAAATTTTAATGCAATTTTTTTTGTTAAACCATGTAAAATTTTAAGATTTTTATAGAGCAATAACAATTTGGCCTTTTGCAATCGACTGAGAAAAAATCAACGAATTTTAAGAATGGATCTATTACGAATTTTTTTTTAAACTTTTCTGTTAAATACTTTTTAAAAGTATCTAACTATTCTACATAACCCGTATTTTTTTTGTTTTTTGTTTTGATTAACCTTCGGAAGAACCGTAAGGTATACCTTCAGAGGAGGATGCGATGGGTAGATTCAGAGGATTTGTAGCGTGGATGCTACCACTCGCGCCACGGAGGCCGTAACAGCACAATGCTGAAGTTATCCGCATCATACTGCATCAGCAGTAACCGAAGTTTCTTAAATCTATACCAATATACTTAGATTTTCCACATATTCTTAGATATTTTCCTTTCATTCCAATAAATATACTGTGCGCCGTTTAGTAGATAATTAGACTATAAAATCCAGTATTAGGTTACGCTACTTTTATAAATTTTATTTTCCTGGTATCATAGTTCTAGAGTTTTGCTGAAAGAAGAAAAGTATGGTAATTAATCAAAAAATAGAATATGAATTTTTTTCATTTCTTGACGTTTCATGACCTACCTAGGAACCATAAAAAAATAAAAAAGGGAAAATTTGTAGTCCGAATATACTAGTGTTAGCGTGTTTGAAGCTTAATAACGTTTAGTTAGATAAACAGAGTTTGATGAAATTTTGTACGGAGATTCGAGTATATGAGGCAATCTGTTAGTAAAGTTTTGAAATCAGTATCTCCGATAGGTGGGAGGGTTTTTAGAGAACAATTTTCAAAATTTTGAAACATAACCCTACCTTATATTAAGCTCAGTACATGCTTATCTTACCTACATGGATTACCTACATGGATGCTTATCTTACCATTAAAAAAATTATTCCAAAATTCCCCTTTTCCAAAAATCGAAAAGCTATCTTTTTATTAATTGAATAATTTTTAAGCGAATTGTTTTTGTCTCCTTACGTATAGATGTAGCACAAGCGACCCAAAAAAATAAAATACTTTGATAATAATATGAGCGGGAGATTGGGAGAGCTGATCAATGTTTAAATACATCGATTTTTTGAATTTTTCAAAAGTTTATCTGGTTTATTTAAAATTTTAATGTTATTAAATGTTTAATAATAAACTTTTAGCAATAATAATATAATAAAATTTCATCTTAATTCATCCCCTCTGCCACAAAAGTAAATCTTTGGTAACTTTTAAATGGTTGTACATTTTTTGTGGATTTTTTTTTTAGTTTCCTCAATTTTACATAGTAAATGAAAAAAAAATCAAAACTTTTCTTGGAAGGTAATTTTGGAGATGTGAGAGCGGAAAAATCTTTTTAAATCCGATTTTTACTTTTTAAATCATTTTTTAGTTTATTTACACATATAACGATAATTTTACAATAAAATTTTATAAAAAATTATCCCCTACCCAAAAAAAGAAATCTTAGGTAACCTTTTACATAAACAATTATTTTTCCACTATGTAAGAATAAATAAATAAATAGTAGAAAATATTACAACATTTTTATTAGGTTTTTTCTGTTATAATAAATTCTGAAGTAACAGAAAAACGAGATTTTTCCAAATAAACTGCAAGAAATGCGACAAATAAACGTATTGTAATCGATTACTAACTTGAACAACTGCAAGATATTAAAATATAAAGACTGTAAAATATTGCTATTTAACAACATAATTATATAAACTTTTAGTACTTGCGATTTTATAAACAGAATCATTCACTCTGAGTATTTTAAGTAATACTTATGTTTTCAAACAAAATGTAACAATACAAAATATACACAAAGAAATAAGCGTGCAACAAAAATCATTAATTATTACCATTACTTCAATTTAAAGGAGAATAATCACAATTAATTATTATTGATTACAATACTTTTGTTTAATTATATTTTCCTAATAATTAACCTCAACTACATAATAACCTCATCGTTAATGGAATGGATACGGATAGACTGTTTCTGTTATTTTGTCGCCAAAAAGTTTTTTAAAATCTTGTGTAGCTGACACAAAAGCAATTTTTTATAAGTACTGTATTTTTGTTTTGTTTTAGGTTTTAATATAAGATAATTATTTTTCTAACTTAATATATTATATAATTACAAATAAAGTAATAATTTCGAAATAATTTTTCTTTTCATATATACTGATTGTATCAGTTAAAATTTTCTATGGTGTGTGAGAAAACGAAAAGATGATCTCATTATATTTTGGATGTAAAAAAAAATTAGTACTGACTTTCTTTAATTGTATAACTAATTTATCATTTTAATCTACAGGAAAGAAAATAAGAAAAAATAAATTTAGTTTGAAAAAATTTCCACTGATGTAACTAAACAGAAATTATGTCAATAAATTATTTTTAAGTAATATTAAAAAAAAAGAAGAATATTTTCTTTTTTTTCTAGAATAGAATAGAAATAGAATAGAATATATTCTATTTTTCTTAGAACAGTTTTTTTAATTATAAAATCAGATAGTGTAATAGATACCAAATAGTGCACATATTTATTTATGTAATTTTTTGTTTTGTTTTAGTATTTCTATTTTAGCTAGAATAACGATGTAAAAATGGGAAGCATGATTTAAATTTCTCATCAGTAAATCATAATCTTAACAAATAACATACAATCTGTTTTTTCTGCATTTTTTCAGTTTTCCATGAATACTCAAAATATTATTAATATTATCACATAAATTTATATGTTTATAATAATAATATACTAATAAACGTACAAACTATTTCAAAATTTTCGTTTTTTTAAATAAGCTCCCACTATTGTACGAGATTTTTAAGTTAAAATTTTAATCTTTAAATCATTAATAACGCAAAAAAAATATAATCGCAGGCAAAAGTGTATATTCTGTATTAGCATCATGATTATAATACAAAATATATTCATTTTTTAAACAAAATTTACTGAAATATAAGAAATAAAAAATAAATCTACATAAGATGTACATTTTTCGATTTGTCACTGGATATGAGTTTTCCGAGATTGATAAATGTTATTAAAGGTTTGCGTCACAAGGAATCTGTTGAACTCTTCGAAATCTTGTAGGTATTTTTATCCTTGGGAAGTGATACAGATGGTAAATAATGTTTGTGTACCACAAATTTGTTTTTTACTCTTAATGATGGGGTTAAAGGAGATAAACTTCCCGGTTCTGATGTCCAGGCAATACTTTTCAAATATTTAATATCCTGAAGTATTTATTAGCGTCTCCTACCAAGAAAGAAACATTTAAAAAAATAAGGGATTGAATATCCTAAGTTTTCAAGTATAAATTAAAGGATAGTGGTTTTTAAAGGACAAGAAAGACTATCCTCTGAGACTATATGCATTTTAGATTTTTGCCATGATATATCGTATTTAAAAAATATTATAATCATTAATAAACGAGATGAATAATATATTTCAAGTTTTGTAAAGAGACGTGGATTATGAATACGGAGTCCAATTGGTCCAAAGAGTCGTGAAGTAAACTCATATTATTACACTTTTTGAAAGGTGGAACATTTTGAAAAAAAAGAAAGTTTGAATATTGCAAAAATTCAGTTTTTGTTAATTATAGCAGCCAAAGTGGTTGAGATATTAGATAAGGACGTAGAAACTCTTAAGTTTTATTATGCAGTTTAATTTTTTCTTACTGTAGAACAAATTTTTAGAGGTCTTTTTTCGGAGTTCGAGAGGGCTTACTATGTTTAAAATCGTTTCAATCCTAGTGATAATCTGCAGAATCATAACTTAAAGTTTGGTGATGTGTGCAAACAGCTCTCGCAAAATCAAAACTTTATATTTTATCTATACATATACTATTAATTACACCACGAAGAAGTAACGAAGGAGGAGAAATTGGGGAGGGGAATTTGCGGGGATCACGTAATAATTACATAGCCTACGACAGTAAAGAAAGTAGCAAATTTTAATAAAATGCAGGAATTTTTCATATTGATTCTGTGGTTGTCCAGATTACTCCGAATAAATAAGTCTATCTTTATGTAATAGTATATTCTATTCTAGTATTATGGGTATAATACAAGACCGTGTATAAAAATGAATAAGTGAATATTTTCTCAAAATTCTTGTAAAACGTTGTATTTTTTAAGTTTAGTTTAACAGATGCATAGAATAAACAATATTTTTTATAATATTTTTGAAATATCTTTTACGTAATGGTTACTAGTTTTTCTAAAGGTGATAATTTTTTAATTACTAATAACTACACGTAAACTTTACCAGAAACTCCATTCTACTTTCAACTAGAAAGAAAGTTATAAATTAGATGTGCGTATTTGATCTAAAATTAAATCTACCAAAGATGTTAAATAGAAGTTTGTAAAGTGGATATAATAAAAAAATAAAATAAATGTAGGAATAGATCCATTAGTAGATTGGATTTTAACTAATATCATGTCATTTTCATTCTCGTTTTCATTCAATACATTTCAAGTAAAGAGAGAAAACCACTTATCAATATCTCTTAACAGCAAGTGAGAGATGTTAGTGATAAAACCACACATTACAATTCTTTTTTATGGTCTTAAACCTATCAAAACTAGAAAAAAAATTGTAAATATTTAATGTGTGTTTTTCATCCAGGAACATCCTACGAATTCTGGACATTCATTCATCGTGGTTTCCGGGCTCTCATTCGTCAACACAAGCATGCAGTATTACTCGTGTAATTTTCGGAATCTATATTCAATAACTTCAGATACCTGGTTAAGTATCCATATGTGAAGTAAATATAAGTAAAATAATGAATTTATCGATATTCATAATAACCGGTTGTTCAATATTAATTAGCTAAATTTTTTTTTTACTGATTTCAAATATGGTAGGAGGTTTTCAGTTAACTTTACAGTTTAACATTTTTTCCTATTTCTACAAATCTTACACCTTACCATATTTTTTTTTCATTACAGAATTCCTCCACTTCATTTTCTTTTCATCATCATGGATTAACTTAATGATAAACAGTTTTATGTCATAATGATATTCAAATTATTATAATACAA
>JAAAKQ030482826.1:0-22202 GCA_010016005.3 Zanna intricata
AACGCCTGGTAAGTCGCCACAGGTGTTAAGGTGTGGTCTCGACTACCTAACCCGCACCGAACACTGGACAGAACGTGTAATGGCTTCGGGCGGTAACAAGATTTTGCGAGCTGCCAGGGATTGCTCTGTAGCCCCCTCATGGAGTCTTGCCATAACTTGAGTTTGGCTTCCTTGACCGCACTTGATTCCGTAATGGATGACAGGTTTGTTCAAGTCTAGCTGTTAAGGCATCTGCGCTCTTGAGTCTTGTCATGTGTTGCATTTGGATAATGGGTTGCCTGGTCGCCGGGATTGGGGATCATTGTTTCTCTTCTGTGCAGGTTGGCTTCTCTTCTCCTCACGTCTGGTTGTGGAGCGGAGTGGCATGTTCGGGGGGGGGGGGGAGTTTACTTGGTCATGACTTGATCAACATGAGACAAAATCATAAATGGACGCGTTGTAGTATCTGCGAGCAGATTTTTGACCTCCTCCTATGTAAACCCCCCTCAAAAAAAAAACTCGATTATACCGATCATTCTAAATAAGCGAATATTTATTGTTACCGATTAACACCCACTACTCGAGCTAATAGCTTGTTGTCAAGTAACACATTCTTAAAAAAAAAAATATATATATATATGTTTAAACGAATAATATAAATATTTTATTATAACAAATATTTTGATTTGGTTTTGAGTGATAAAATATACTAAAACTTATTTACGATTAATAATCATAATCAAACATAAGTGCTATGTTGTAAAAGTATACATTACCGATTAATAATCATGTCCTAAAGTTTATGATTGCCGGCCTCCGTGACCGAGTGGTAGCGTCTCGGTCTTTCATCCGGAGGTCCCGGGTTCGAATACCGGTCAGGCATGGCATTTTTCACACACGCTACAATTAATTCATCTTCATCCTCTGATGTAATACTTAATTGTGGAGGTTAAACAAAAAAAAAAAAGAAAAAAAAAGATGTTTATGATTATGATTTATCGGTAATGCCGCAGCGATTATGTATATATCGTTGCCCTGTTCATTTCAATAATTGTTATCTACTAATAAACTATTATTAATCATTAGGAAATAATTAATACAATTAATCGCATAATATGCATACAATTTTTGAAATCGGTTATTTCGATTATCTAAATCGATTATGGCCATATCTAGTAGAATGTTGTATGTAGCAAAACGTTTGGTTGGGAGCCGTTTGGTAAGGCATGGCATTTTCACACACGCTACAAATCATTCATCTCATCCTCTGATGTAATACCTAACGGTGGTTACGGAGGTTAAAAAGAAATTCTGATTCTGGTAAGGCATGTTAGATTTATAAATTTAGTTCTAGGTAGAGGTAAAGAGAGTAATAATGATTTCCTCACTCTTATTACCCTCGTTATTGTTATAAAGATTGAAATATATTAAACAAACAATTGAGGATGACGGGTTTAAGAGATATCCAAGATTTAAAGATTTTGTAGAACAGAAATGAATGGATAAATACGTTAAACATGTCGAATGATTGATAATTACTGAAAAAAAATTCATTTTTTAATGTGATAAATATATAAGGCCTGTAATATATAGGGTGATGTAGGGTATATAAATAGGGTAATATATAGGGTGTATATATATATATATAAGGTGTAATATATATATATATATGGCCTGCCTACCCAGAACCTGAGTACTCGGGGCTCATGTCAACCCAGGCGAATCCGCGAGCCCTCCCCAACAGGCGAACTCAGGTGAGTTCTCAGGCAAACTCTGGGTCCCCTCGAGGCCTCCAAGAGCTAAGGGGCTTTTCCTATGGCCACAAAGCTCGCTTCGCTCGCTATTCCCAATTTTCCAGGGGGACTGGCGCTCTGGACACCCACAGATCTTGCTTCGGTCGCCATTCCCATCTACCCAGAGGGCTCGACACTCTGGTCTCCTCGCACTGTACGCTGTCCACATGGAGGTGAGAATAATACTGATAAATAACAATTATAGTATTCAGGCTTTATAGAAACTGATAAAGAAACTAAATTACAGAAGATAAAATAATAGTAACTACGGTAAACTAAAGTTCACACACCTCTTACGACGAAAAATTCATAAATTATTTCTTAGCCATAGTGACAGAAATGAAGTAAAAGGATTAATTTATTTTTTCCTTAATAATATCTTTAATTCACAACTTCACTCTTCTTGGGGGCGAAGAAATAATGAATATTTTTAATAACTTAACTTTCAAAGGAACTAGGGCTTCGGTCGATGGCTTAAAATCTTCCCTGGATAAACACAAATGTATCCTGCAAATTTGAAAATAATCGTCGGACGGTTGGTTCTCGGATGATGTGATAACAAACAAACAAACGAAATATAACACATATATATACACACAAAGTATATATATATATATATATATATATATATATATACACGAGGAGCACTCAAAAAAGTTATCCACCTAGGGATGCTGCAACGTATTGAAATGTGTTTGATACCTACATGTAGCTGATAATATGTGGTGGTATTATCTAATAGTGATTTAATTTATTTTCCACGTGTTGATGCAGTAGTCCTCCGATGTTAGTAACTCGGCTATGGCAATGGATTTGCAGAAATTGCAGCATCGTCATAAAGTTTCTCACCAAAGAAGGGAAATGTCTAAAGGACATCCATAATAGAATGATGACTGTGTATGGCGATAATGCGTCTTTACAGTACCAAGTGAAATTCTGGTGCAAACAATTTAAGTAGCGCAGGGAGTTCATCGAAGATGACTGGAAGACCTGTGGAAGCAACCACACCCGACATCTGCCAGAAAGTGAAAAGATAGGTTATGGAAGACAGACTTGTTAGGGTTGCAATACTCGCTACCGAATATGGGATTGTCCAAAGGAACCATTACAGCAATACTTCATGAACATTTACATATGACAATGTCAGTTCCCAATGAGTCCCGCGAAACCTCACACCACATAAGAAGCAATGTCGTGCGCAGTTGCGTGTGGAGAACTTGTAGCTGTGTTAAAGGAATCTTACCGGTTTTTTCAGCAGGTTGGTGACTGGTAATGAAACATGGATTCATTAATGGATCTTGAGACCTAACAAGAGTACACGCAGTGGAAACACAAAGGATACCAAACATCCATAACATTCAATACCCAGCTATTGGCTGGGAAGATCTCGCCATTTTTTTTTTCTTTGGGGGGATAGTGATATATTGATTTTTGGTAATGTAAACGCTGAGCACTTTCAGAAGCTACGGGCAGCAATAAAGAAAAACAGCGAGGGAAGCTAACCAAAGGTGTCTTGCTTTTGCATGACAATGCTATAATCTACTCATCACACGTTGCAAAGCAAGATTTGAGGGAGTAAGGGTTTCAAGAACTTCCTCACCATCCCTTCAGTCCGTACTTGGTCTACAGTGATTTTTTTCTGTTCAGAAACCTCAAGAAAAATCTTCGAGATACACATTTTCACAACTATGATAATAGAAAGCAACTGTTTATATTGTTTATTTTACTCTGGTATAACCTCTGTGTAGGCTAAATGGGGCAAGTGCGTGGATGTGGAAGGGACGTAAATTGAAAAATATAAACGACGCTACCTCTTCACCACCACTCTTTCTAAGGTAGGGTACGTAACTTTTTGAGACCCCTCTTTTATATATATATATATGTTTCTTTTGTAGTGATTTTTCGAGATGAGATGAAATATATATAAAAACCTGTTCAGTTATGCCAAGAAAGATGAATAAAAATTTGGTTGCGATTGATCGAGTAGTTTTTTTGTTTATCCTGATCAAACAAAACCCCTTTTGTCTTTATGTAGTAGTATAGAGTAAGAATAAAGTTAAATCTTTGAGGCAAAACTAACAACGTTGATCATATTAAATAAAGAACGCCTTAAAAAATATTACCATTTTAAAATACCAGTTATTGCTTCATAATGAAATATTTTATGTAAAATTAAACAGAAAAAAAAATTCGATAAGTAAAATAACAAAAATCTTTCAGTAATAGATCATCAATTCATTATATAAAAATCCCAAGAAAACCAATTTTAATCATACAGTGATTTGGAGGGAGAAATTTTCCCTTACTCTCACGGGTGGTTTGTACTTTTTTACACATTTATACTATCGGTATTTTCAATATTCTATTGCTTAGTTTTGTTTACATTATTTATTGAATTTTTAAGGATTAGTTTTTACTTTTATCTTAATAATTAAATAAGTCTGAAAATACGGATTAGTATGCAAAAATATAATCCACAATTCTTGTATAACATTCGATTCCGTATTAAATTCAGTTTTATGACTTTGAATATTGTAAATTTTATTTTAGACCTATCTAAAAGTATCTAATACACACAAAAAGTATATTTAAAATTCATTTAGTCCTAATATTATGCAGTATTTCCATTTCTTGAGGTAAAAGGATGAGGTTATCCATCCCACCAGACATGTTATATCGTTGCAAGTAATAAATTTACTCTTCAATATTTAGTATTTAAATTCGTGAAAAACCGGATACCAGTTTTATAAATGTACATACTCTATATACATTAAAATACATAAATAAAATCTATCATCTTTTAAAAATTATTTTTCAAAGTTTTTTGTTCAAGTTTCTTTTTTGAGTATTGTTACCTTTTTTAGTTTCATTCTTTTATTATATGTTGACGCGTTTCGGAACCACTCCATTATCAGAACTTATTGTGCTAGTACTTTTAAATTTTTGTTAATCTTCATACAGCGTTTAGTCAACGCCCCATCCTTCATTTGACGTCATACCTTATCTGGCCTTCTTGTTTTTTTATTTCTTATTAATGGTTATCCTTATCTCTTAATTTTATTCATCTATTTCCTGTTTTCAATAAATTGAGGTTCTTGAAGAGGACCTCAATGTCGATCTGTTCGTTTACGATCATTTTATTGTTACTTTTTAATTGTTTAAGGTTTCTACATTTTGTAAAATGTTCTTTTTTTCTTGTTCCTTTAATAAATTTGAATTAATTTCATTGATTCTTTTATTTTCATTCGGTTATGTGCTTCTTTTATTAGATCCACTGCATAATTAAAATCTTGTTTTTGATTTTTAAAAGATTTCAAGTTCCTTATTTTTTTTATTTTTGTTAAAGCTTTCTTAGATATAATCTATAACGAACACATTACATCTTTTAAAAAACAGTGAAATTAATTCACAAATATGTTAAAAGCCAGAAAAATGAACATTTTATAAAATTTAGGAATCTTTAAATTAAGAAGTTATAAAAAAACAATCATAAACAAATAGATAAAAAAAAAATCAAGATATTTTTTTCAAGAACTCAATTTATTGAAAACAAGAAATAGATAAATAAAAATTAAAAGATAAGTATAACCATTTATAACACATAAAAAAGAAGAAGGCCAGAAAAGACATGACATCAAATAAAGTGAGGGGCGTTGAGTAATCCTTATATAAAGGTTAGCAGCAAAATTAAAATACCAGTACCATAAGTTTTGACAAAGGAGTGGTTCCGGCAAGTGTGTACATGTAATAAGAGATTGAAGCTAAGAAAGGTAAACAGTACTCAATATAAAAACTTTAGTAATCTCAGCAGAAATGTTAATAGTAATTTTTATCTTAATAAGAACAACTTTTTTTTCATTCCAATTTACTTGATCAAAATTTAATGCTTACCGAGGAAAAACGAAGTCGAGCGTTATAAAGACTATAGGGTAATTAGTTTATATATCATGTTACAAATGCTGTCATTGGAACGATCCTAGGAAGAGTACAAGGGAAAATAGAGGAAAGTGAAGGAGCAGATTAATTTGGCTTTTTTATAGTGAAAAGATCTGCCAGGTGGTCAATTGGCTGTATGTGGATAAAGAAAATTGGAAGTGAACAGAAATACACATATTTTACTGATTGGAAGAAAGCGTGATTTAGAGGAATGAAGTACGATTTTGAAGGTTTAAAAATACACCAATGAATAATGATAATGAATGAAAGAATAGATTACACAACAAAGTTGCAAATAAGGGAGAAAGTTATGAGATAAGGAAAGTAGAAAATTATGAAATACGCTGTGTAAAAGAGGTATCCATTGGAATAATAATTAGTAAGAAATGTTCGATATCACCAACTTTTTTCCCAATATATGTGATGAAAATTTATCAGGAGAATAAAAAGAAGCAGCGGTGTTGCAGGGAGAGCTAATAATAAAAAATAAGTACATGGAAGGCCGGAGGATGAAGGTATTTGAGAAAAAACTGAAATATTTACGATGAGATTATTGGAAGAATGTAGAAAAGTTTGGAATGAAGTTAAATTAGAAAAAAAAATACTAATGAGAGCTGAAGAAAGAAGAGTTTATTAATAAATAGGAAGGACGAATTATACAACAGATCAAATCATTTAACTCTTTTTAAAGTTTGGTGACTGAAACTAGTGACTGAAGTAGAGTGGTGATTTTAGCTTTTGAAAAGTGAAAGGATAGGAAACAGCAAGAAAATACAATTTAACACAAATAGTTGTTATAAAGTGTTTTTTAACATTGATAGTTCTGAAATAGAACTGAGGAGAAGAACGTAAAACGAATGAACAAAATAAAAAATGACGAATTATTGAGAAAAATAGCAGAATAGAAATTGATAAAGGTGTTAAAAAAGAGGAAAATATCCTATATAGGTGGGACATATCCTATTTAGAAATTGTCTTCATCGAAGAATCATACAGTGAATAGTAGAAGAAAGGAAAGGAAGAAAAAGATAAAAACTGGGATTAGGAAGGTAAGAAGCCATAAGAAAATGGAGGATAGGCTCAGGACAGAGAAAAATAGAGATCGTTCAGTTGAAATCTGTCGAAAGACAGATTCACTTAAGAAGGAGACATTTAATACATCATTGGATTCTGTTTTTAAGATACTAATACAATTGAATAGTTCCGAAGTTTACATAATAAATCTAACTTAAAACTACAGGCAATTACAAATATAATCATGAAACATTTACTCCACACACACACACACACACACACACACACACACACGAGCGCGCGCGCACACACACGCACACACGCACACACACACATATATATTATTTAAACATATATGTTTAAATTCTATTAAATAAATCATTTACTACAATAATTTGAGATATTTTACTTTATTTTTTCATGAAAGTATTTTCGTGAGATCCCGCATCCTTAGCCATGACTGAAATAATTACGTTATTACATAATAAAAATATGAAAATAATAACAGTTTCGTATTAATTTACATTAGTACGATATCTCGGTTTCAGTTTTGATCATGACTAAGGATGCGGGACGCAGCGAAAATATTTTTATGAGATATTAGGATAAGATTTGTCGTATTTCAATATTCTGTACTATGTAGTTTATTTAATAGGCTTTAAAATATAATTTAACAGTACAGAGGAATAACATAATCTTAAAAATATTAAATTAATAAAAATAATAATATTATATTAATAATAAATATTATTATAATAATAATTTTTTAAATAATAATAATAAATTCATAAATTAAATTAATATATTCTATATTTTATATTATACAATATTATGTTATATAATAATATATTCTGTATTTGTAATTATTCTTTGTTTAGTGATATCTATTTAAAAATTATACCGATACTAAAATAAAAATATCAAATACTTACAAATATAAGGTTTCATCCATAAAAAGCCATAACTTACCTAAAACAGAAATAAATAATTCATATTTTATTAAATTTAAAGTAAAATTTAATTACCAAAAATTCTACTCATATTATGGTCTATTTTCATAATTTATTATGAAAATGTATCTAAAAATCTAATGAAAGTCAAGAAATTCCAGTCGTAAGTCAGATATGCTGTTACGAGTACTGGTTTTTAGTTACTATGGTATTCATCCATAAGTTTATTTGCAATTTCACTCAATGGGTGAGCTGAGATCTTAATAATCATTATAAAACATAAAATTTTATCTTAATTGCTTAATTTTCTTTTATGAACCATCCCCGAAGAAATTATCAAAACATTTTCAACCTGTCTTTTTTCTACTTGCATGCATTTAAAGCAGGTTATAAAAAAGTTATCCATTTTTAAAAACAACACATATTTTCTTTTATGGCTCATAATAAAAAATTGAGTAATATTAAAATAATATAAATTTAAAATTAAAAAAAAAATTAGTACAAAAAAAAAACAACTGAAATTATGATTATGACTAAGTATTAACTTGTTTTATTCAATTTGAACAGCTGTTTAACAATACATCACCTGTTTTTAATAATTTTTAGTGAATCTAATATTAATGTTTTTATTTTAAAACCGCCATTTAATTTCTATAAATTCTAGAAGATTAAAATTTTCACAGTACACTTTTAGAACTTTCGTTAAATGGTTTGTAAAGTTTCATTAAAATCGACTGGGAAATGGGCGAGTGCTACTAAATCAAAAGCGTATACCTCTTCGTGGGACACTCTGTATAATCATTACACTGTACTATAATAAACCAATATCAAGCACTAACGCTGATAAAGATATGAAAAAATCTCTTCAAATTGTTTCTGCATATAATTTTATTTTAAATAATCTTTTTATAAACTTAAATTTTGAAAAAAATACTACATGTTCACTAGAGGAATTTTTTCGATAAATTACAAGTAGGATTATCGCTTTCTATAGTTCTAAAGGAATAAAGCTTAAATTTATTAAAAAAGCTGTTTAATAATTTTTATGTAAAAAAAAAACAACCGTATTACAAATAAGTAGGTACATATTATTAGATTTAATATCATTTATATATAATAATTAAATTGAAAATTGAATTTAAATTAAAATATTTAACAATTATATTATTTTAATATAGTTTATTATTCAGTTTAATAAAAATTATAAAATATTTAAATTATTTTGTATTAAATTCCTTAGCGTATACAAATGTAACTTGATTCATCATTATTTAAATGTAATTTCAGGAATGAACGTTTTATATACAATATTGTTGTATTTTAATTGTAAGTTAATATTCGATTAATCTAAAGAACACACTAATAAAAATTATTGTGGGTTACAAGTTATTATAGCTTATTAAAAAAAAAACAGTAAAATGAGATGTTTTTGAACCAAAAATAATATATAGAGAATAGGATGACATTTTGAAACAAACTCCATAAACTTATAAACTACGAAATAGAGAGAAGTAAAATTTAGAAATGTAGTATTTGTTGTATTTCAATTTAATGAAGTGAATTGTTTAGCTAGCTATGAGTCAGAGACAAGTGGGCATTGTCCGTTGTTGAGGTTTACCGCCAAGTCCTTTCCTGGCAAAGTATTCTAACCGGTTTTGCATTTACTTTGGCGCTTTGCCTTCCATTCCACACGGATTTTCATTATCATAGTTGCTGTTACTCTCTTGTTTCTAACAAATCTTAAGTTTCTAAATTCTACTTTGAATACTCTATACAAAGTTGTTTGTCGTAATTAAATTTAACTTGATTTGTATATGTATAAATATACATATGCATATAATTATTATATCATATGTATGTTATATAACATATATATGTTATCAAAAGTGTTAGATAGATAACTTCCCGTATAAATTTATCAGAAACAAATAAAGTATTCAGGAATTATAAATAATACGTTTTTTTTTCTTTTTTTTTTAGAAGCGGCGTCTAATAATGTAAAGATCAAGTGTGGTGTAGCAAAAAATTTTGTGTTTATTAAAACTACTAAAACAAATACTTTTGCCTACTGAATGAAAAACCTACCGAAGAAACAATAATAAGAAAAAAAACATGAGCAGTAATGGATTGCTTGTCAAATTAAAAAAAAAATAACCTACAAAATTTCAAATAAACTGTATTTAAAATATTAAACATGTAACAAAGAAGTCAAAATAATATACTAACTGTAATAAACTACAACTTGTAGAGAAATTTTAATCAATTTTTCTTTTAATTGAATTATTATTTTGTAACCGGTGTCGCCGAATTTTTCTGTTTTACGTTTTTTTCCCTCCTCTCCCGGGTCGAACCTACAATTAAGAATTGCTCAACCCAGGGGAGTGTCTCTGCCTGTAATGGGGCCTCCCCGCCCACCTGCATGGCAGCTCGGTCCCACTGAATCTAGATCTTAATATGCAATTTGCCTCTAATCCTCGGAGACGGAGAGGTCGTATTCGGTTATGCCGTCCCCAACATCCACCTCCGGAGGCCGGGTCTTGGTCTTTTATCTTTTAATAAACCCCACTGCCCACTTAAATGGAAGGATGCCCATACGAATATGAGCGCACCCACCGGTTCGGGTCTTTTATCTCAATTTTTTGTTTTTTACTGATAGCCTCTTCTCTTCTCTTCTTGTACGGGGACTCCTACAAACGTTCTTGTACGGGGACGTGAACACAAACGTACATGTTCACTTACACATCCATGAACATAGGTATGAATGTTTTGTATACATGATTGAATGGATGCTCTTCCTTTTGTTTCAGATTTGACAGGTGAGAAGATGGCAAGTTTCCGAAGTTGTCGGACAATCCCCCCGCTACTACGTTATGCTTAATTGCGGGACCGGTCTCCGGGCGGAGAAGAGCGATGAGGAACGGTTAGTCGGTATGGGGGAGGTCATATACGTCTAAGAAGATCTTAGCGGAGCCTGTTAGCCTGTTAGCTAGTCCAGGACGGATAGCGGCCCGGATCCGAGCTCGACACAACCCCGCGAAGACCCCGTGGTGGCATGCGTAAATGGCATTCCTTCATAATCGTCAACAACAAAAAAAAAATGGTGTCGAGATCAAGTGCAGACGTGTTGTTAGCGTTCTATCTTTACATACAAGCCTCTTATCCGGCATTCACTCCGCTTTATAGCTCATAATACTGTCGTGGCAAAGCGGTAAAACAAAAGTCAACTACTTCTAGATTGCAGTAAGAGCCAATAAAATTCTCTGCTAGAAGCCCAACAAGGTTTGCTCTTCTTCGTTCTTCGTCCAATCTTGGCAAACAAATAGTGTGTGTTCGATACTATCTTACTGATCGCAGAACATGCATGTGGAAGAGTCTTGCTTTCTAATCCTGTACAAGTAGTTCTCGAATTCACCATTTCCACATAGCATCTGTGTGATGTGATAGTCGACATCACAATGCGATCGATCACACTAGGCATTCAAATCCTTAATTAATCTTTTGGTCCAGGCTGATTTATTGCCTGTAGCCCAATTCTCCTTCCGTTTTCTACGTACGAGAGCTCTGTTTTACGTTGGATATCATGAAATCTACGATAGATTCAGTTTTGGGACCAGTTTTACTCGATTTTTAGCTAAGAAAACCATTAAGTTAACCCCTTGTAAGCCTTGTGTAACGCCTTAAATATTTCAGTATGATGTCATTTACCGGGGAACTGATATCCGGGCGAAATATTTTGCTAGTCGATAACAAAGTCTTTTTTGATCATATAGTTATATGAAATTCTTTCCCTATTTCAAACTCTGGAGATCAGTTCCCAAATTATTTTCCTTTCCTCCTGAATACATAATACATATTACTATATAATAAAATAGACTTTTTTTTTAAAGTTATTTTTATTCTAAATTCAATTTATTAAAAAAAAGAATGTTTGACAATTCATTAGTTATATTACTAATTTATAATATTTATTTAATTTATGTAGAATAAAGCAAAATATAACATTAAGTCAGTTTTTAACACGTATTATTAACAAATCTTGCTTAAAGAAACCTTTCTTTCTTTTCCTGTTTAGCCTCCTAAACTACCGTAATGTATTACTTCAGAGAGTGAATGAGGATGATATGTATGGATGTGAATGAAGTGTAGTCTTGTACAATCTCAGTTCGACTACTACTGAGAATCTTGGAGAGCTGCACTGAGAAGTGCAGCTCTCCAAGATTTCCTATCTAGGGCCAGTCAGTTCATTTCGGACTAAAAATTTGTTTTACATATTCCAAACGTTGTCTGCCTGCACAATTTTTCCCATTTAGTTGTCCCTCCAACATCAAAGGGACAATTCCAGGATGCCTTATATGTGGCCTATAAGTCTGTTTCTTTTTTTAATTAAATTTTTCTAAAAGCTTCTTTCTTCAATTTACCGCAACACCTTTTGATTTGTCACTTTATCCTCCCATCTGATTTTTAATATTCTCATATAGCACCACATTTCAAAACTTTTAACCTTTTCTTCTCAGGTACTCCGATCGTCCAAGTTTTACTTACATATAAAGCTACGCTCCAAACATATACTTTCAAAAATGTTTTCCTGATGTTTAAATTAATTTTTGGTGTAAGAAAATTTTATTTCTGACTGAAAGCACATTCGCCTGTGCTACTCGGCATTTTATAACCCTCCTGCTACGTCCGTCTTTAGAAATTCTACTTCTCAAATAACAAAATTCTTCTACCTACGTAATCTTTTCTCTTCCTATTTTTGTATTCAGTGGCTTATCCACATTATTTCTACTGCATTTCATTACTTTCGATGTGTTTATTTTTATATTATATTTTGTTTTATTATGTTGTCTATTATTTTTATATTATGTTTTATTTATTGGTTTTATAATATATATATATAGTAAAAATAATAAGAATAGACTAAAATAAAGTCAAATTTGTGGAAAAATTATTATATTTTAATAAAAAATGTATAAATAACGACTTTTTTATCAGAAATTATTAGGTCCCAAAAAAAATTCAATTATTATATTATCAAAACGGATATAAAGACCACAGAATTTTAAATTATGAAATAACTTGTAGCTTAACTCAACAGAATATAACTTGATTACGTAGTTACATAAAAAAAGTTACGTTTGATTTTTTTTTTAACGGATAGGTTACACATTAATAATTTTTTTTTGTTTAACCACCGGAACCACCTTTAAGTTATATCTTCAGAGGATGAGATGAATAAATTGTAGCGTGTGTGAAAAATGCCATGCCTGACTGGAATTCGAACCCGGGGCCTCCGGATGAAAGGCCGGAGGTCACATTAATAATTAACAATAATTTAACTTTAGATCTTTTTTATTGTCGATTATATACAATAAATTCATTTTTTTTAAATTTCTTTACATAGGGAAAAATTATTAAAATTATAACGTATAATTTGACAAATATATTAGTTGTCACAAAAAACATAAAAATAAAGGGTTTCCTAAAATGAACTGATATTTTAAATTTGTCGCCATTTTTTTTTTCAAGGTTAAACGAGAGCAGAAATTTTTATATGCTGTTAACAGTAAACACTGAGTTAAATTATGGAAAAGTACATACTTGAACAACGCGCAGAAATTATATAAAAAAATAAAATAAAAATAATAATAATTTGAAGATTATAGAAAAAAAAATCATCTTTAGTAATGAGACCCATTTTCTTCTTATTAGCTTTGTCAATTAACCATATTTAGATTCTTCTTTGAAAATGAAAATGAAAATGGAGATGCAATTCGATGAAATTCGACATCGTGAGATAATTTCAATCTTTTTATTACTTAAACTAATTATATGGATTGTGGAAGACATGTTTTTTCAAAAAAAGATGGTGCAACATGTTACTGCTAATTAAACCATGTAGTTATTTCAAGATCGTGTTATCTCGCAGCGAGATGATAAGAATTAGCTTCCAAAATCATGCGATATGACACCGCTTGACTTTTTATTTAGGATTATTTTAAGGATAAATTGCACATCAGTAAACCACAAACATTTAAGGACCCTCAAAGAAGATATTCAATACAATATTGTCGTCATTTCCAAGCAATTATGTCCACACGTTTTGGAAAATATTGTCAAAAAGAGTGAACATGTCCAGCAAGGCCGGGGCACTCATTTGTCAGGTGTTTTGTATCCCACATATCCTTCACGTCAATATAATAATAAAGCAAAAATAATTTCAGTTATCAAATAAAAAATGTGTTTTATTAAAAAATTAAAATGTCAGCTCATCTTGGGACACTATTTATCGCTCTCTGTGGAGAAGTATTACAGTTCTGTCTTTCATACAGAAGATTTTGAAAATCTTGGTTAAGCTTGCATTTTTAATACACTACAATTGTCTATGTTATACGAGTACTTCATTTATTGGGTTTGAGTAAGGATGAGGTAATGTCATGAAAAATGTTCAAAGCTATGTTAAGAGTAAAAAATGTTATTAATAAATTATTTATATACTCTTTTTTTATGGATTTGTAATATTTGAAAAGAATAAGTAATATAAATTCTATGTATTTATAATAGTTGTTTCATTTACATTTATTATAATGAATAAATAAATGTTAAAAGATATTTCACAATGGAACATACTCCCATCAATTACAAGTAAATTAAATTTAATCTGTTTTCGAGACAACTAACTGTATAAAATACTAAGAGAGAATGATACTTGATTTGTTATTCAGTTAACCTTTATAGTTGTAGACTGCAGGGAGTACAATAAACTAAAGTTGGTCTAAGTCAAGTTAAGTTAATGAACAAGAAGTAAACAGAACACAAGGCGGTAGGACTGCGGAACAGAATTTCTTGTAGCATAACTGTTTAGGCGGCGCCAAGCCGTGCCATTTGGTTTTTACAGCGGTTGTCTGTCCGTCTTCTCGTCGTAATATTACAGCTCTAACAGAGGCTCGGAATTTAATGATCACTCTCCGATACTGCGATTCTCTCTTTTTCTTTTATTTCTTTAGGTTATTAGAAAATATAATCTATTCAGTTCCTAAAAAAGTTTTACGATTCTATTACAAAATTGCTGTCATTTCAAATAAACCCTAAAAGACTATGAATTTATATTTTCTTCCTTATATATATATATGTAAGGAAGACAAATATATGTTGTATATATATATATATATATATATATATATTTGTTTCTCTTACAGTTCTATATAGATAACTTTATGATAATATAGGATAAAAATTCAGCATAAAATCTATTCTCCTGCTCGATTAAATTTGTTAATTATAATATATATGTGCATAAATTGTGCAAATAAATTAAAATTTTTAGCATAAGTGTATGTATGTTACATAATTATATTTTTTTATATAAAATATTTACTTTTTTAGTATAAATAACCGAGCACTTTTGGTGTCACATCTCCATCATCAGCGAATATAGGATGTTATTAATTTTATATTCATATATATATATATACATAATTTTTTATGTATAATTACAGCTAAATTGAATTAAAATATTTACGTTCATAATAATCGATTGCTAATTAAGATAAGTTATACGTTAATTAAAATGTAATGTCATGTCCGTAAGATGTTTACGTCTATTATCTATTAATAAAAAATGTTATGGACATGACGTTACATTTTTATTTATATGATGCTTATATACAACTAATTAAATCAATACATGAATTATTAAATTAATAACTTAAATTATTCCCTGATGATGGAGAAATTACTCCGAAAGCGCTCGGATATTTATATTAAAAATTGTTTTAAGTGGAAATATTATTTAAAAAAAAAAAAAATTAATACGAACGGTGTCAAGATGCTTAGAAAATTAAATTTTATTTTATTTGTTAGCTTGTTAAAAATAGCTAAAAACTAACTTAAATATTTTTAATGTACTGAAAAAATAAACAGAATAAAAATAACAAATATGTTTTACGTATTGTTTTCACCATTATTAAAATTTTCGATATTTTATATTTTTACGAACTATTAAACATTTCGTCTATTATATATGAATAATACTGCTTAAGAACTAATTAGAATAATGCACAATAAACTTTAAAATAATGTTTAATATTGTTTGTAAGTTCCCATTAAATATATTAAGCTAAAATGTATATTGCCATCATTAATCATATGATTTTCTTTTTCTTTCTCTTCTTCTATAAGAGAAATAAATCTATTTACTCTTTTAATGAAATTTAATAATATATTTTAATAAATAATACTGATTAAAAAGACTCAAAAATAAATGATAAAAAAACAATTTTTAATAAATTCTTTATTTCATCTTTTTAAAGAAAGAATCAAATAAAAATAATGTGATGTGGACATCACATCACTTTTTTGCACGAAAATCCAAAAGTAATACGATTCTAAATTATAATATTCAATTAATATTAAATAATTACATGTTTCACAAAATCTATTACATTATACACCTTCGTAATAATGCCTATTAAATTACACATACACATTTTTAAAAGTCCATAAAATTTTATCAGTTAAGCATCTTAACAGGATGTGACAGCCTGTAAATATGCTGCATTCCAGAGATCACATTCAGATGCACGCTAATAACATTATCCTTCAGAGCTCTGCCTCTGAGTGAAATTAGTAGAGCTTCCCGAGAGGATGCTTAGCATTCCTATCCGCTATCCACAATAAAATGTGAATAAAGTGTTGAGGAAGACTGCAGGTACTGCAGGTACTCAAAGCGGTTCAAGCTTCTTTTGGAGTTCCATTTCAGGCTTTTGCTGGTTTTCTGCTTGACTGAATGAGATCTGTACTCTACTCGGGTTTTATGACGTCATTAACCACAACCGTGGTACCTCCATGAGTTCGTCATCGGGGTGGTTAGTACAGTAGATGGAATAACCTCGATCACGAAGGAAACTCCCATCATTGAAATGCGTTTTCGAAAGCAACACTGGTTTTGAATTTAAGGATTCACTAATCAATAAAGCTTCTAGTTCTTCTTTTCGATCTGCTAGTCTATTAATATTTCATGTTGCAACTAAGGAACTTAGCCATTAACAAAGTTTGGTAGTTACTATTGTAAGAATCCTATTAGGTCTCCTATCTGTTGCAAGAGAAACTCTATACAAGGTGTTAGCTTACCTAACTTGTCTTCAGAGATATTCTGTTCGTTGCGACCACGGCCGCATCGGAAGATCTTGGATGAGTAGAGAAATTTGTTTCTGAATCACTAATCGTTTTCCTACCTAATAAATGGAAGGTTACATTATCCAAAGGAGGTAGCCTGCCTATCTTGGTTTCTAGTAAAAGTAAGACTAGGGTTCTTCTAGTCAATGTAACCTTTGAGTTTCTCTCCTTGATCTCTTTGTAAAGAAATAATGTAAGAGATGAAGAAACTTGCATTTTTGAAAAAAAATAAGAAAAATTGTTCAGAAATAAAGTTAATTCGTTCAGAAACAAAGTTAAACGACCTAAATTTCTTTGGAATTCGAAAATTCCTCAAGTAATCTTTTTTAATATTACGAATGAACGAATTTAAGATGTAAAATAATCATTATGCTGTAGCAATCCAACACCAAGTATTGGTAAAAAAAAATAACTTTTAAAAGAATCCTTAAAATGTCTTCATCTTTATACTATCACACAGACATTTTAATGAACATCTGAAAATGATAATTCATTTGATAGGTTGTCTGAAAATGATGTTGTTTTACATTAAAAAAATTTTCTATGTTTAGAAAAAACTTACTATTGTACAATTAGAGAAATTCTGTTTCAAAATAATAAAAGAATCGTAGAAATTAGTTGGAAAGTAGAATCATAGAAATTTAACAGAATGTAAGAACTGAATTTATTGAAAACGACAATACTAGATTATTTCATTTTTTTTTTAAATAAATAAAAACACTGGACTTTATTTGGATTTCGTGCAGTGAAATTTTTTATAATAATTATTATAATTTGATATATTTATTTGTAAAAAAAAAATTAAACTGTGAAATAGAAATTTCATAGAAATTAAATTGTGTAGTAATACACAAAAGAACAACGAACAAAATAAAATCGAATTTCTAAATTATTTAATATTTACGTAAATATATTTTAATTTTGTTTACTATTCCTAATGTGTTACAATGGATTGTCCAATAAATTGTGATTGTGATATTGAGAAAAAAAAGTGACCCAATAGTCTAATAAAATGAGGATGGTATGCCATTTAAATTATATCTGATTTGATACAGACTCAAGCTGATCATTCCTGAGATGTGTGGTTAATTAACCCCCAGCCACTAAAGTACATTGATATGCACCTTCTACAGTTCAAATAATTTATCTTTACGCTATAATTTAAACCTCAGACTCTTCAGGTGTTAAAAAACCGATTTGAGACCATCATTTTTCCATTAGATTTCACAAATAGATTGTCATAAATGATAAAATTTTTATTTGATAGGGCAATTCAAAATGGTTTTATTGAATTACTTCAATCCATTATGTTATATTTGTATTCCTAATACATAAAATAAAATATGATTACTATTATTAGTATAATTAGTTTTGAGATAATAATAATGTAAGAAAAAAAGGTAAGAATTTTCAAGTATTTGTTAAGTTAAATGAATTACTTATTAGCATAATTTATAAGAAAATATACGTTTTATTAAAATAATAAAAATAATACAGAATTAAGAACTTAACTTGATCGGTAATTAATTTCATGCTTGTGCGAGCGCTAATCCATTGTGAATGTGGTTTTTTTTTAACCTCCGAGATCACCGTTCAGGTACTGCTTCAGAGGATGAGATGAATGACACTTTTTGTAGCGTGTGAAAAATGCCTCTCCTGACCGGGATTCGAAACCGGGATCTCCGGATAAAAGATTGTGAATGTAGTTTTACTTAATGTAAGTAAGAAAAATACCCAGGTTTATTGATAAATATAGATACCAATTACAGTTAAAACTCATCTTTTCTAAGTTAAAACATTGAAACAGTACCTTCTTTTCTAAGAATTTTCTGTATGGCTTAACGTAATAAAATATTTATTTTGAATATTCTATCTGAAACGTTCAAATCGGTATTGTGAGATCTGAGAGTCGGTATTACGCTGTAAGAATAGGAGATTAAGATTGCAAAGAAAGACCGGTCGAACATAAAGTGAGAAAAGAAGAATAAAAGATGCAAGAAGAGAAGAAAAGGTAAAAGAAGCACCGGGATATTTTCCGCTTTGTAAGCCTGATCTTGCTTTTAGCGCTGAGTTCTGATAGAATCTTACTGATACAAGGAGTTCAGGTGGAGCTAAACGAACCTTTGTACAGAACGGAGGGAGGAAAAATGCTAAATATGAGGAGTAGTGAGTCAAAGAACGAAGAGGGGGAAGTCGACTGTCGAGGAGGGAGTCGCTGCGTCATGATACGAACCTCACAGCCGGCTTATCTCTTTCGTAAATATTGGCGGGCGTAGAGCTCTTTCAATAGCTGAACAAGAAATTGCACCCCATCCAGCGAGGCAGTTAGTTCTCCTTATCATCCACGTATCCTCAATCGACTGCTTTTTCTCTTCTTACTTTTCAACATATCGTTCCAGATGCAGATAACTAACTATATCTGTAGGTACTGTTACAGTTCCATTTATAGCCTTCATTATGTGAAAAAATATCGATGTTCTCTTTTAAACTACAATATTTCTTTAACCGCTATCCAATAACGTGTGTTTTATTTTATTTATCATAAAATTAATTAAAACGGTTTTTTTTTTTTTCACTAAAACTTATTACATTTAATATGTTTTTTGTAATGTACAGATCATACAATTTATCTTGTTAAGGCAATTTTCACAAAATTACTACTATTTTTCTTTCTTCTAATTGATACTCCAACATTATAACTTCAAAAAATTGTCACTCAAAAATTCGCAATGGGTTGCATAACTTTCTCTGCTCTACTTTAGACAGATTCTTATCTTAAATACGCCATAGAGTTTTTTTGAATATTAGTAACTTAGTTATGCAATATTTAGAACAATTGGGTAAAAAAACAAATTCTTCAAAAGAAACTTAAGTTCGATATGACATCCATTATAAAATTACGTTTTTACTTTAAAAATTATTCAATATTAAGAGTATGAAAATATATAATAATTGAGAGAAAAACCTAAAAAAAAAGGAACTGTTTAGTTTCAGTTGACTAATGACCAATAACGTTTTATCATTAAAGCTATTTTTGAAAATAAATAACGAATACATAATAAAATCTATTAATTTTTACTTCCTTGCAGGAAGTATTGTGATCGCGATAAATTTCAGATTTTAACGGAAATATCCATTTTGACAATTCCTGAATCCATTTCTACTAGTTTAGACGTAACTCCTGTACGTACATACGTATGTATATCGTATAGCTCAAAAACGATTGGTTGTAGGATGTTGAATTTTTGGGTTTAGGACTGTTGTAATATCTAGTTGTCTAATTGTGCACCTCCCTTTTTAATTGCAATCGACTGAACCAAAAGTCTCCAATAAAGAATAAAATCCAAATAAATTGGACTTTTTACTTTTTGTTAACTATAGTAATAAGCACTCATTGAGAGCTTTTCAACGATATATCATAAGTGGTACTTATTTTCATTGGTTCCAGAATTATAGTCAAATAAAATTTTAATTAATGAAATATTTGGATCTTACAAGGTACACATCGGTTTGAATCAGAAATTACCTTCTTCTTTTTTTTTAAAGTATTTGTTTGTTAATATAAATATATTGAATTATTAATAATTATTAATCGCTGATTGAAAAAAAAAAACATTTACGGTAAATAATAACTCAATAATAATAATAAAAAAATATATATATGAAAAAATATCAGAAGTTATTAATGAAATAAAATTTTATGTACTTTTTGTAAAAAAAAAACCAAATGCGTGTGTGTAATTTGATAGGTGTATAACGGCCAGCTTCCGTGGCGCGAGTAGTAGCGTCTCGGCCTTTCATCCGGAGGGCCTGGGTTAGAAACCTGGTCAGGCATGGCATTTTCACACACGCTACAAATCATTTATCTCATCCTTGAAGAAATACCAAACGGTGGTCGCGGAGGTCAAAAAAAAAGAAGAATTAAATGTACAAGGAAGTCATGTAGTGTCCACATCAGATTTAAAAAAAATGATTTAACGATAATTCTTTGTAAATTTTTAGTTTTTCTAGTCTTTAATTTTTTTAAATTAAAGTTAGCAGGGTTTTTATTGGTATTTAACTTTTCTGTGCTACTTTTTTGTATTTAAATATAATTTATTGAACTTGCTCAGATGAGGAAGAAATTGATTACCAATATGAAAGTATTCAGAATTCTTCTCACGGACAGAAAAATAAAACAGCTAAAATCTGGTACGTTCGTCAAATAAAAAATAAAAAAATTCAAGGTGAACTGAAGAAGAGGGAATATGTAACAGAATATTGTAAAAAGAAGGATCAAGGTCGTTTATTAAGGGTTAGTGTTAGTGGATTTGGTTGTAAAAAGAACTGCAGAGAAGATAATAGTAAATTTAGAAGGAAAGATTACACTTTATGAAATAAGAAATTGAAAATGTAGGATGTGGAAGATTATTTTGAGGCAAAAATATTGGGTCAGAATAGAAAGGAATGGAGAAGTTTTATCAAATCATTGGTATACGCCACTGAAACAAAATTATTTATTTTGCTAGAATAATTCCGCGGTATTAAATTTTACACCGAAACGTAATTTTTACAAAAAAAAAAAAAAACCTTTTTTTTTAAGCAGATAAAACATTATTGATTGTCATTTTAAAAAGCCGCCAAAGGATGGTACAACTCGGTTTTGCACTTGACAGATTTCTTTTATCAAATACGTCATAGAGTTTGTAAATGTTAACACATTTGTGTTAAGTTTGATTTATTAATTTATTTTTTGTTTGTTTGTTTTGTTATTTCTTATTCCAGTCTATGTATGTATGACTTATTATTTGTGGAATGTTAATAGCTTTTTTATCAATTTTTATTTTGCAATTTTGCTGCCGGTTACGTAATTCCTTACTTTCACACGTTTCATTTTTTTCTTGGTAGACGCGACCACGGGTTCGCACGCGTCTTAGCGTGTGCTCGCTTCTTTGTTTTATAGCCCTTTCTTCGTCAGTCGGACTTTTACCATGGAATGAACAACACTTTATCTCGACTCAACATGGATCTGTTCTTCATTGTCTTCTTTGTTCATTGTCTTCTTCTCAATCCTTCAGTGTTAATTTCGTTAAAATTTTATATAATTTAGTAAAGTGTATAAGTTTTTCAAATGTTTAATTTTTTTCAAATTCAATTAAGTTTTTTTTTGTATTCTTTGTGGACAACCACGCTCAGTGTGTAAGTAATCATTTTTTATTAATTATCGACGTGGATCAAGTTTTTAATCTTTTCTCACACAAAAGGAGTAGCTCTATTTAAATGAATTTTAATCTTCAAACAATTTTACCTCATATTTTAATCAATTGAAAAGACTGCAAAATTCGTCAATCTTACCGTACTCAATGAACATCTTCCT
>JAAAKQ030482837.1:0-22202 GCA_010016005.3 Zanna intricata
ACAAAATTTCATCAAAATCGGTGCGGTTCTTTAAAATTCGGAGGTTTTACAATATTTTACCGTGAAAGAATGTACTAGTGGCAATTGACAAAATTGTTACTTTAATGTTCACTACAGAATACTTCCTCATCTGGATATGATGAAGCATTATCAATTTTAAGTAATGCTTTCTACAACAGTTTTCTTTCATTTGGAAACTTTTATGACAAAATCATTGAAAAATCAGGTCTTAAAAATAATTTGATCCATACAGGTACTTTTTTGAGTGGAATAAAAGCCGGAAATCCTGGAAGAGTAAATATTTTTGGAGACTCTGGACATTTTACATTTCCATATCTTAGGAAGCCATAATTTGATTCCCAGATGTATTTGGTCACTGTAACCATAATCCATTTTTTTATGTGTTTTTTTAACTCAGCACCCTAATTTCTTTTGTATGATCTAAGTCTTTGTTTGATAGCATTTTGAAATTCAGATCCATTTCTTCTCAATTGTAAATTTTGTCTAGAGAACGGCCTTTGATGACCAATTTTTTAAATTTTGTCAAAGGAATTAGCACTTTTACTCACAAGCAAAGTTTTTCATCACTAATAAGCAATAACTGTCTAATGCCATGTATTTTTTCCACTTTTCTAATCAAATAATTCTGGCAGAGAAAACTTTCACCTTTCTGGAGTTTGTGAAGTACGGAAAATACATTTTTTCTTATAATACTTATTCTGACATTTTTCAAGACCAAAAGAAAATCTTAAATACAATCTCTTGCTTCATTTTTAAAACTTACTGTCTTTTATATATGATCTGAAAATATCAGCCATTTCTGAAAATTTTTTTTTTGAATTCCATGATTCTAATTTTTTTTTTTTTTTTTTTTATTGTTTACAGAATTCTACAACTACAGTACTTATTTTCGGATTTTGAGCAATAGCTTTAAATGTTTCATTTTTCTATGCAT
This sequence comes from Zanna intricata, assembly GCA_010016005.3. NCBI lineage: Eukaryota > Metazoa > Arthropoda > Insecta > Hemiptera > Fulgoridae > Zanna > Zanna intricata. The sequence continues at coordinate 956 of JAAAKQ030482837.1, forward strand.
TTGAGTTCATTTAATGTATAATGGCAATGCAACATATTTTTCTCTTTGAACTCATTTTACATTAAATAACAATACAAACAAAAAATTAATTAAAATATAGTAATACAATAAGTACAGCACATTAGAAAAAACATTCAAAAAGAAAGTAATTATAAATATTAAACTGAACAAACATTAAATTGTGTTCATGAAACAACACATAGTAAAGCTCTGTTATGCTAAAGAGCAATCAAGTCAACTGACAGCTGACGTAATAATAAGATTTCTGGAAAATTCTATTGGTTCAGTGTTTACAAAAGATTTTGATTACTCATTTCCTTCAACAAGCCAACAGACAACAAGATAAACTCTATCGAAGTCCAATTTTAATTAGGCCTAGATAGTGAAAAAGCTAGTATTCAGAATCCAGTTTAATAGTGTATATATTTTTATAGTTTAAGAATTTTGCCAACAGACAGCGAGATAAACTCTATCGAAGTCCAATTTTAATTAGGCCTAGATAGTGAAAAAGCTAGTATTCAGAATCCAGTTTGACATTAGGCCTAACAAAAACTTCATGATATTAAAAAAGATAGTTTGTTAATAGCGTACACATTTTTATAGTTTAAGAAATTTGATCAACTAATGAAGCATAGAAATTAAGAAAATAATGTCTGTTAGGACAATATTGCTCTGGAGCTTATTTTAAAATCTTATAATCATGTTATTGTTTAGACAAAAACTAAAAGAAGATTTAAAAATCATTTGACTTGTGATATATTTAAATAAACACTAAAAATTTAAAAATTGTTTTTTTTTTTACAAAAATATACAAATGACAAACATTATTGATAAAAACTATTAACTTTTTTCTCTAAAACAAAATAAAAATTATGTTCTAAAAATCTTAAAATTTAGGCCAGTTAAAAATAATGATAATTTTATTATCACACTGAAGAAATATGTTCTAAAAATCACTAGATTGTTATTAACTGAAAAATAAAACATTTTCAGATAAAATATTCTTTTAGTTAATTTTTAAATTTACATTTCTTTTTATCTGTACAAAATTATCACTAATTTATGCAACTTTTCAATTCTTTAATTGGACTTTTAATCAAAATTAAGTTTCACAAAGGCAGTAATTTAAATTATGTGGATAATGCCAGTTTTTGGAACAAAGGAATAGGAGTTTTTATTTCAACAAATATTCTCTTTTATGCTTATAAAAATATATACATTATACAGTTTTTAAATATACATTATAGATTTTGAAAAAAATTAAGTAAAGATTACTTCTGCAGTTATAAAGTTAGTTAGTTGGAAGAGCAGAATCTATGAGTATTACAACATACAAACAAAAATTTGAGGTCAGGCCACTATTGCGTTCAATGACTTTATTATCACCACATTCTCTACAAGTATGTGTAAAATCTATATCTTAATAGTGATACACATTCATGACTTGTCATTTTTTTTATTTATTTATTTTTTTTAACCTCCAGAACCACAGTTAAGTATTACATCACAGGATGAAGCTGAATGATGTGTAGCATGTGTGAAAATGCCATGCCTGACTGGGATTCAAACCCGGGGCCTCCAGATGTAAGGCCGAGACTTGTCAATATTAAAGAATATTAAGTTGAGCATTTAATAATTATCCCCCCTTTTGGACTGTTGCTACACGTTATAATGAAATGTAGTGTAGGTAAGCAAAGATATTGGAAATTTGGATTAGAATAGTAATTCAAAATTTAAACGCATATTGTTTTTATAACTTTTAGTAAAGCATCTGAAAGGTATAATACAATTTTTGTTTTAATAAAAACTGACTTAACTACTACTCAGTGTTTTGCAAATCTAGATCTTTTAATACATAACTTGAAAATAAGTTTCTACATAAATAGGTTAAAAAAATTATACTTTGTACATTTTAAAATGTTTATTATAGTTATCTGATGCAGTAGCAGTCACTATGTAAATACTAATGAGAGAATTTAAATTCTTTTACAAGTAGTAATTAAAATAATTTTTTTGAAAAATGTACATATTTTAATTATTTCATTTATTTTACTTCTTACCCTTTCTGAACATACATATATAATTGACTTTTAGGAGCAGCTTAATTAGAATTTGCATAATGTCACTTACCTAAATTAAATGCCCCAAGGAATGTCTGCTCAGAAAGTTAGTACATAATTCATTAATGTTTGTGTAAAAAATGAATTTTTACGTTAAATATTCTAATCAGTAATTCTGACTGACTGTAACACTTTATTTGAAGTGATAAGTAATCAAATTACCTCGCTCTGGGTGAAATAGACAAAATATATATTATTAGCTTTATACAATTAATGTATGTAACTTGTCTATCAAATTAGACTTTACATTTCAATCAATAAGTTGCTCATGTTTCCAATATGACTGTTGGTCAGTTTTTTCTGTAATCATACTTTTCTCTTATTAAATATATTTAACCAGATTATAGAGAAGGTTATTTTAAATTACAATCTACATTTTCATTCCCCAAATACTTTCTGAAGCCACTTTTAACAATGAATCTGATATGATAAAAAAAACACCTCCCTGTCAATAATCGAATATCATTAATGTTGCTTAGTCTGATGTGTAAAACTATATATAATTTTTCATTCACATATGTAAGTCCCAACTAACTATAAAAAACTGAAAAGATTTAAACTAAGATATAAAACTAAAACAAGTATAATTTTGATACCACACTATTTAGAAATACAACTGCATGATAGGGAAAAATTAATTTAGTAATCATAGATATATAAATAGAAGTATATTTATATTGACTGGGGACAAACAATATATACCTATGCAAAAAGTATAAAATACTTTTTTTTATCTGATTACATCGGTCAATAAACTATTATTGCTAATCACTGCCTATAGGTATAAATAATATAATAATAGGTACTTGTCAGTCAGAAGAACTTATTAAGAAACTAATCTACACAACTGACTGGAGTGTTTACAGATGGTAACAAAAATAGAATCTTTTGTGCTAAAATGATTTTGTTACATCATTATCATAGCAATGCAATTTTATAAAATAATGAATAAGGAAGGCATCCTTGTATTCTCACTGAATTCTATTTGTCATAAATAAATCGAATGTAAAAAAATTGTTTATTATAAATTATGAATTTCTGAAATATTCGTCTAGGTTTTTTAAGTATAACTTATGATTATATATCTGTAAAATTATTAAAAATATACACTGCCTACAACCTGTCAAAATACCTATAACGTGCATCAAAAATAAAATATGCAATATTTATTTATAATTTTTATTACGCAAGTAGAATAAATTATTGTAAATGTACAATTTGTAAACTACTACTTATTATCCTTGGAGACAGTTAAGATTTTTCAGCCAAATGAATTGTTCATGACGGAAGTTGTAAATGCAGTAATAAAATTATATTAAAACTAACCTCTTCTGATGGATTTTGTCCAGGTTTCTTCTTTAGCTCATTTATATTCAAAACATTTCCAGTATGGACAATTACTTTCTTCACGCTTTGGGATAATCTAGGAAACATACTGTTAAGCACGCTTTACACTGTCTCTGTAGATATAGACAATTACACAACCCTAACTCGTGAATGACTAGCAGGAACATGAAAGATAATATATCAAGGTCATTTGATTACTTCATTAATGTTTTTCTGAAATATTTTCATTTTATGCCGAGTTGTACGATTTCAAAATTTTGTTACTATAGCCGCCATGTTTGTGTTCAGTATCCTTTTTAATCACTTCATTCTCAATTATTGTTTTCAGTTAGATTGTATTATTATATTTCGGTCAGCATTTCAGCTATGCATTTTTAATACGTACAGTTAACAAATAACTAATTTTCTAACCGTACAATCTTATTGAAGGTTATGTCGGCAGTCGGTTGGTTTTACTATTGATCAAAGGACTGCGCTAGTGTTTCTGACGGAATTTTGGTTGATCTTCAAATCATAGTAGTTATTTTTTGCCATAAATGAATACCGGATTTGTTGACTGAACATTCTGCTTTAAATTCTGTTGTTAACTATTGCAAATTGTGATTATTTAATTTTAAATATTATCACATGGCTGCTATTATCACAGAGGTGAAATAAAGTTTACTCCAATAAAAAATAAATAGTTTTATTACAATTTACATTCTAAATACTTGGAACTATACTGCCAGAACAAAGTTTGAGTGCTCTAAAATTTTCTTATTCATTAAAAGCGGGACAACTAATTACTGAAGAACTTGCTTAATTACTGAATGAACATAAAGCTTATTTAAAAGAGAGTTTATCAAAGCCATCACAGCTCTCTGTTCAAAAGATTGCCTGAATTAAATTCAGTTTTACTCTGTCCTCTCCATATCCACCAAGCTTCTGAAATAGTACATTGTGGGAAACAACAAAACGTTTTTATTCTTTGAATGTTTGATTTGTATTGCCCCAAAGTGTTTTATTTTGCATTTATTATTAAGTTGAAGATTTCATTTGTTAAGGATGTTTATGTAATATCAACTCATCACATATACAAACATTGGTAACAACAGGAAAATCTTATGCATAAACAACAAAGGAGGTAAACTGAATTTCAGCAACTTGGAATTCACTGACACTGTAAATAACTAGTGAATTTTAATATTGCAATACCCTTTGAATAAATATCTAGCAAAACAAAATCTTTTAAAATTCAATTCTAATACTACTCAAGTGGCAGTCTGCAGAAGATTAATGCACGACAAATGGTAGTTCAAACGTATTTAATTTCTGTAACTCATTTTGAAATAAAATATACTATGTTTGATTTGCAAAAACATTGTTTAAATTTTATTATTACTGTCCGAGAAAAATGAACTAAAGTTGAAATTAAGAAGCAGTTTGCCTGCCTTTTTTCTGAACAGTAGTATCTAGTTATAATCCTATTCACATGTTGTCTTCTGTATTGTTATAATTGAGTAATCATTCTTCTATGTTGTACATTCCTTTTGCTTTTTTTAATTGAAAGTAAAGTTGTAGATCATCTTAAGAGGTTTACTTAACAATTAATGCATTGTACAAATTTTTCATGATATTCCTAATTAACAAGCTTTAAACCTATTGTCATTTTAGTAATATAATTCCTGCTGTTGATTTTACACGTGGTCTTGGCACTATTCCAAGAGCCCCAGTTATTTAAGACTAGCAACCATATCTAACCAGTGATATAGTACACTCACTCGCAAATAAAAGTAGTAACCTTAAAATGGATTATATACCATCAAAAGATCCTACTTGGCGAATCATAATATTTCAATAGAACATTATCCTCAAAAGAACCATGAATTTCTGCAGTTGCTCTTGAATTGGACATGAAATCTATTTTGTTCAGGGAAGAGATGGTTAGGCTCAAAATAATTTAACACATCTTCATATCCATGACAACCTCCAAGATTTTCCCAAATATAGGCAAGAGGCAGTTCTGTAATTCTATAACTAAAATCTTCCTTTTTGAAAGATAATGGTTTTTGAGAACATTAGAGTGCATAAGAAATACCCATCCCACAATCACAGATTACAGTATACAACCAGAGGATTAGCTATAAATGAACATGTCTTCAATTTTCTTGGGAAACATTCCATAAGCATAATTGCTTGTTGCTTTAAAACCTCTGACATCAGTTAGCTCTTCTCAATAAAAGAATACTGTTAGAATAATCAGACAATTCCAGACATTATCATCTGCTAGCTAAAAAAAAAAAACCTGCTCATTATATCAGAGCTGGCATCCTAAAAACTGGAGATCTCTTATGATTGCCTTTAACAATGATCCAAGCTTATCTAATGTGGCAAACAGGTATTTTAATAATCCAACATTAAACTGCTTTTTAGCATGGTCAGCATCTTTCCTATATGCCTGTTTTTTGCTCTCATCAATTTATTGTTAATAATCCTAGATATTAATCTTAGAACAAAGATATTGATGTTTTTTGTTGAAAATGTTATTTAAATTGTCTTAAGAAAGTCATAATTATTCATTAATCTAAATAACTTTGTTAATGAGCACACAAGAACATTTATTTCAGTGAATAACTAATAGATTTATTAGTAGATTTAATAATTGCCTTTGCTTTAGGTTGTCCCTGTACACTCTAAAAATGTCCAAATTAAAATTACCATTTTTTTATTTTGATGTATACAGACTGATAAAATGGGACCAGAAAGTTAAGGACAAGTCTCTTTCCATCATTCTCAAAATATGTAAGAGGGTATGATTCAGTATGTTAGGATCTCATTTGAATGAAAATTATTTATTACTAACAGAACAAACAGTAAGAGTTTAAAAAAAATATTTATAGAATACACTTAATTCATATAGAAAAAGTAACTCAGCTTTCAGTATTCAGAAAAAACTACACTGAATCCTTTTAGATGTAATTACTTTATATACACATATACTCATAGATTTACATATACTCGAAAGATTTATGCTTTGTAGGTAGAAAGAGTAATAAGAAATTGTTGTTCTCAGTTTGTTGAAGTATTAACTGGAGTACTGCACAGTTTAACATGCAAGTCCAGTTATTTCTGCGTGACTGTATGCCACATCATTCTGGATTGCATAAGTTATGCAGTCTTGTGTCTTAAATATAGATTGTCCAGAAACATTCAACAAATCCTTGGTGAAAATAAGGAAATGTTAGATCAGGTGTTGTTAAGACCGTCCATTAATATTCTGAAATTTGATTTACCATAGTGTATATACACTACAGTGCTAGCTGCTGTGTGGCAGTATAAAGTTTCATTGTTCTGATTAAGAAATAAAATGTGATATCTGTTTGTCTATTGCAACAAATATGTTGGGTCTGGATAATGATAATGCTGAAGTGTTTTTTGCTTAGAAAAAAAAGAAAAAGAAAGGTCTATGATTATTTTACATCAATGAGCTGCTATCAAAGGTTGTTAAGAGGATTACTGAGAGTTATATAATGCCCTGTGCAGATGATACAAAACTGTGCTGATGCAAATATACTAATGATAAGATATTTTTATAAATATACAAGCTGTTATCTCATTCAGTAACATTTACCAATAAATAGAAATAAATGTACAAATTTTAAAAGCTAATATGCCAGTTAAAATAATGCTGATGCCATGATAGGTAATAATACCTAGAACAGCTAATCATCCACAGTTAGATGATAATAACCTATACATTTACATTTTTATTATCTGATATCCATACTAATTGCTTTTTAGCTGATTTCATTTCTTAAAAAAATAAGTTATATTTCATTGCTTGTTATCATATAAAATAATTTCTTATGTTGGTATTTATTTTGATGATATAATTTCTAAACATTTTTTTCAGTTAATATTTTCACTTAGTTAATTTATGATGTAAAAGCAGTGCAAGTATTATTACACATTCATAAACATCATATATCTATGAATCAAATAATTGTATATATTATATAAATTTCAACATATAATAGATTGTTAATGTGAGGAATTTTAAAATGCCATAATGTGAAGTATATCTAGCTGTTCTCTCATTGTAGGTTGATGGTGATAGGAATATGTATATGTATTAATTGAGAAGGCTAATACACATTTAAAGAACAAAACTTTTTAGAAGCAATCACGTTTTCTGTGATTTCACTTTACTTCATTAAAATTACAAATTTTAATAACAAATTACTAATTTAAAATTACAAATAGGTTTAAATACTTGAAAGTACAAAGTCTAAAATTCTTTTATCTCAATGTAACTCAATAAGAGCACCATTTATAGCCATACAGATGTCAAATCAATAATCCACCTCATTCCGCACTCTTGCACGCATTTTTGCAGAATTGCTTCCACAGGTGCTGTTATTTTTTGTCATGGATGGTCAAGTGATTGGATTTTTTTTTTAGTTTATGTCTTTTTACGTAGCCTCAAAAGGATAAATCCAACAGCATTTTATCAAGACTTTACAATAACCAAGCAATAAGAACTTTTCTGCTTATCAAGCCTTCTCAGAACCGGCCATTGAGCACAGTCTGTAAACTTCTTCATGATGTAGAGGCACTCCATCCTGTTGGATAATTAGGCCCTCCATATTTTCAGTCTGCTAAAATACACAGTTCTCTAACATGTCTAAGTACATTATAGCCATATAGGCTGCTCAGGAAAAAAAAATGCACCAAAAATCTGATTATGCATTACTCCGCATCAGAAATTCACTTTTGGACAGTTGCAGGCAAATTCTACTGATTTATGAGGATTTTCTGTGTCCTTACACAACAATTACAGCAATTCATGATACCATGAACATGAAATATTGATTCATTTGAAAATAAAATGTGCTGCAGGTAGTTTTCATCAGCAGAAATGAAAGTTTTACTTGCTTGCAAACAATATCATGAACAATGGTTTTAAAAATATTTAGTTGATGATTAACACTATGAACTGAATGTTTTGGACTTCACTGAAAAAACAGTTAAATTCTTTCTGTGTTTTAGGCATACCTGTTGAATATACTTTAAATTGCTTCCAGTTTCCTGAAACTGTTCACTCCAATTTTGCTTTTGCCATTTGAAGAATTTCTATGATAGATTCATATACAATTTCTTTGTATGAGAGTCACTGATTTTGTTTCTGCAAACCACCTAAGTAAACATGTCCCAGTGTGGGAACAGTGCTTTCTCTAATGACGATGGCATGGCACTGAGGAATCATAACAGCTTGATAAGTTCAACAGTCTAATACAGGTGCTATCTGACAGAGAATGTGTAAACCAAAACTTTATTGTTGTCGCTTCAAGATAATGCATAAAACACTAGTGAGTGCTGCAAAACATAAACTATTCATTCTTGAAAGTTCTTTTTCAGACCTCTGGTATAAATAACTGTGTTAAAATATTAACTTACTCCTATGTTTTTTTTATCTGTTTTTCATTGTTAAGAGTGTTGAATTCTGTATTCCTTTTTTATGTTTGAACAATTATGATTGACTTTTATAATATGATTCTACTTCTCATTATTGCTAAAAAAAATTCCATAATTTTTTGGCCAAGAATAAATTACAGTACCATGAAAAATGTTTAGAAATCTACCCACAAAATTTGGAGGAACAAAAGTAGGGCTGCACAATATTTCTATGATGGAAGTATTAAATGTTTCAAATGCTGTCACTGGTTTCAAAAGTGACCAGTTATAGTGCCATTGATTGTCACGTTGATGTTTCAGTTGGGTTTTAAAGAATTTTTGTTATTCAAGAAGTGTTCAATAAAAATGTGTAACATCAATAAACCACACAAGCATAGACATCAATAATACCTGGGAAATATTACACTTAAACAATAAACTTGATACAATTGAGAAACTTGAAATTGATAAACATAAATCTTTTGTGAATTAACAATATTCTAATTTATATTTCACAGACTACTTAATACACAGTACCACATTTAAATATTGCTTATTGTTGTACAGTGCAAAATGTGTCTTATCAGTAAAGATTTTTCAGATTATTAATAAAAATATTGAGAACTTGGAAAATATAAAAATAATTTGTTAGGACTATTAAAAAAACAAAATAAGAATGAACTTAAATGATCAAAACACATTATAAACAACAAAGCAGAACATATTGAACACTGCTGTCAACTAATCAGCTCTACAACTACAGCAGGGACAAAGGCAAGGGTACTATAGGCTATTATCACCCTAAGTTATCACTTAAAACATCATAATCATTTTCAAGCATTTGCCTCAATCCTTTCTTTTCTTTTTCTGTTTAGCCTACGAAATTATGTGAGGTATTCCTTCAGAGGATGAATGAGGATAAGTATGAATGTGAATGAACTGTAGTTTTGTACAATCTCAAGTCAAACACTTCCTGAGAAGTGTGGTTAATTGAAACCCAAACACCAAAGAACACTGATATCCACAATCTAGTTTTCAAATCCGTATAAAAGTAACTACCTTTAATAGGATTTGAATCTTAGAACTCTCAAATTTGAAATCAGCTGATTTGTGATGTAGCATTAACCACTAAACCAGTCTGGGTGGGATTTTCCTTCATCCTACTTTAGCTGAAAACAACTGAATCTTTGTAGTGTAGATTATTACTATTTTTATAAACTTTTTTTCTTCCTGAATCCAAAATGTGGTGATACATCTCAGGTCAGTTTATTTTGTCTAAATTTTTGATTAAACTACTTTGTAATGGGCTGTAAACAAAATTAATTAGGATATTATTACAGCTGGTCTCGGCACTATACAGTCATTTACTGGATACAATGATTAGATTTTATTCATAATCACAGATACCAAAGGGGAAATAAAAGTGGTTTTATCTTTAAATTAAATCAGATTTTTTGAGCATTTAATCTTTCCTCATAAAACTCTGTAGATTTTATTTTCATTAACTTAAAATTTAAAAAAATATATATTTATTAACCTAAAATAATAAAAAAAAGAAAATTAAGCGTAAAAAAAATTCAATGTAGTTGAAATTTTGGTTTTTCAGCTTTTATATCTAGGGTTTCAATAAAAATAAAACATGATAATTATATGTTTAATACTTGTAATGTTTATTTTTAACCGTTAAGCTTAGTTTAGTCGAATTTGATCTATGAGTCAGAATTCTTATTATACCATGCAGATAATAAAAATAATAGCACAAGTTTTTAAAAATTTCTATATATTTTAAAAAAATTATAAATTTATAAACGCATAATTTTTTTTCATAAAAATAATTTATTTGCTTTCTTATGTACAGAAAATAAAATTATGATCTATAAAATATAATTGATGAAAAATTGTTATGAAGTAAATACTATTTTAGTTTATTTAAATAAATTATTCTATTATAATTATTTAATTTAATTATATTTATAATAATAATGGTGAAATTTATTTACAAATGATGAAAAACAGTAAGAATAGACACAAAACAATTAATATTAGCATATTATTAATTAGTCAGGAAAAATCAGACAGTTATTGAAAATTTACTTACTCTTTTTCTTTAAAATAAGACTAGTGTTTGTAAAGAATTATTGAAACTTTATTATCTAAAGATTTAATTTATATTTTTTCACAATTATTTCAAGGATTGGTAACATGAAAACAAAATTTCTAGTGCTTGTACAGCTAGGTGTATGGAAGTTTTACTAGGCGTCTGTTTATGAATTGTGTGTTCATAAATGATTGTATATTTATTTGACTGTAACAAAATAAATTTATTAATAATCACAATTTATGTTAATAACTATTGGGTGCATAATTATGTTTCCCCACCATCTTTTCTTTTTGACTTAGTAAAGAATATTTTCCTCCTCTACCTCTTCAATATTATTTTGATTTTGTCGGCAATGTTGTTTCGTGACAATCATTTCTGCTGTGTTCTGCTTTGTCTTGAGTTCCATTCAAGAAGCAAGTTCAAAGAGAAAAAGGGTAAAAGTACAACCTTTTTCTCTTTACAGTCTATGTTTATAAAAACAGGGAAATATTTATTTTGGAGTAAACTAAATCTGTTTATAGTAATAGTAGTTATATTGTAATTCAGTTTGACATTACAATTATTTTTATATAATTTACAATTAGTTGCATGTGTCTTAATTTTATTCTAATATAACATAAAACTTGAATGGTTTACACCTGTTGTTATAATTTTATGAATAAAATGCTATTATATAGATGTTTTTTATCTACTTCATTTGTAAGAGACTGCCAATAGATAGCAGATCAAAAAAAGTCTATGTAGATTGAACATTGAAGAAAATCAAAGACAACAAAATAGTGTTGCTGAGATGGATTTACTTTGTGTTGAAAATACCTTTATGATGTACTGAAGTAGAGATTAGCATAGAGAATGATTTTGAAAATGAATCATTCATATTTAAATTCTTTGTTTTAATTAATAATAATAGGCCTTATTGTTTTATTTATGCTATCTATTTATGTTATTAATTCTTTTATGTATTGTGAACTGACCATTGAATAACAGAATTAAAAATGTTATTGCTCTATTGCAGTAGTATAATAATTATTAAAAAAAATTGAATATTTTTCATTGAAATAAAATTTTACAACCCCTCTACAGTAGTTCATGACTTGATTCTTTGCTATTACCGGATTAAGACACTTTTGTGACTGAAAATTATTACTTTTTTTTTGAGCTCTTAGATAGTGGCATAATCATCATCTCATTTAAAATAATTTAATGACTACACAAAAGTGTTTAAATAAAAGATCCAAAAGTATAGTGTCATGTTTTATCTAAAGTGGATCATGCTTATGCTATTTCAATTTTCTTGTTGATGATGGCTTATTGTGCATTTTTAATGGAAAATACCACTGTAGAAACTAGTAGTAAGTAATAATGTCAATTTTTATAAAATATTTTTAAGATTAGTTTTTATACAAGTAAGGTAATTCGATATTCGTTATTTTTACTGTACTTTTTAAGTATTGTACTAAATCCAAATTATTTGATTATAATTTTTTAATTAATATTTTTACTAAGCAAATACATCTTTTTTTTTAATAAAAGATAATTAAAAAGTTTTTTTAATCACCTTACCAGCAGATAAATGTATTTTTTAAGATCTTTCAGATTATTCAAACCATCATCGGGGGATTAATAATAATAATTTTTTTCTTATAATATTTTTAATTTCCTGATGATGGTTTGAAAAAACCGAAAGATCTTGAGAAAATACATCTTTTTTGCTGGTAAAGTGGTTAAAAAATGTTTTAATTATTTTTTATTATTAAAATATATCAGTGGAAACCATGTTTAAGAAATTTATCTTCTTTTTTTTTTTTTTAGCGGAATAAAAACATTTTACTACACCTTTTTGCTTGAGTTATGAATGTTGTAAGGTGTATTTAGCTGTGATTACTAAGCTATTAAAGCATAATGTAATTTTTAAGTTAAATAGTTTGTTAAATATTATCTTCTTGATATTATTATGTTGCTGAAATATTTGAGCGACCATGTACTTATTGCTGTAATATCACACACTGGTTTATATCCACATCATCAACACTAAACTTTAATTACCCATTTTGTCATAAGATGTCTGTTTTTCCTGACTTTTTTTTACATAAAATTCTATATATTTCTCAGTAATTAGGTATATGCAGCACATCTGTAATTGTAATTAATCATACGTTATAATATTATTTTAAATCTTATGAAAATCAGTTTTATATGAATATGCTAAATAAATATATATTCTAAGTAAAATAAGAAACTATAGTGGTTGTTATTAGATAACCCTGTTAGTTTTATGAGTAATTATTTTTGAAGAGATTACATATTCATACTGATTTTTTCATCTGATTCAACTTGATTTGGCGGTCTATGCTTTTTGTTTTCTTTAAAATTTTACATATAATTTTTTACATGTTGAATTAATCCAATAAAATTATATACAATTAGTTAACTTACTAGCGGTTATATTTTATTAGATTTTGTAATGTATAAAATGGCAAGATATTAAATTTCAAATCATAATTTAGATTGTAAGATGATGATTTTTCACAAATATTATCATATGTACAAATAAATAAGTATATATTATTAACAATAATATTTTCACCAATTTATTGTTTGTTATATATATACTAATTACCTAATTGTGTATGTGTTTTTTCCTTTAGTAACTGTACATGGAATTCTTTCTTTCTTGAGAATAAACCTCGCTATAGTCTGTGTGCTATATACATACGAGACAATGTCTCATTAGTTTCAGGCTATCTTTTCCTGTGAGATTGCGATTAATTAAATCACAACGAAAGTTGAAATAATTATATACTTGTTGAATATTTGCTGTAATTTTTCAAAAAATTTAGAATGTAAATGCCCTTTTTTATTAAGTTCCAACTTCTGCCCTGATTAATATTTCTATGGTATTTTTATGTATGTAATTAGTGTTAAGCAACATTACTGGTAAAAACTGAAAGGCATGAAATTTATTTATCTTGCTCCCCCCTCCTTTTAGTAATTGTGCAACAAAAATCCATTTTTTAAAAAAAAATTCCTGTTTTAGATAATGTAATGTTCTTTACATAAGTATTTAAAATTTTTTTTTTTTTTTTTTTATGTATACTTCATTCATAAAACTTCAGTTTTATAATATTACTATATGATAATAGTTATAATATTGTATATAAGTTTAATGTCTTAATCAGGCAAGTAAGGGTAACTACAGTTTTTATCACTACTTTAGCACCATTGTGTATTTATGTTATACTTAAATGTATTAACATTTATAATAGTGTTATGCGTGCATGTGTTTTTATGTAATGAATGAAGTAAGCTGCTGAATAAATTATTTATAAGTTACAGAAGTAAATAAATAATTCAGGCTGTTTTTATTAAAAAAAACTATAATTTCTATATACAAATTTGTCAGGATCATTGTCATTTCTAGGTATTCAAATGAAAAATTCAGTTTACTGTTGTGAAAAATTTTTTTCCTAAAAATATTTATCAAAAAATAATTTTGCAATATATAATCATAAATAACTTCTGATTATTACTACTTACTACTACTTCTAACTGATTATTTTGTTTGTAAAAGGTGCTTGTTTGATATTTAGAAAAATAATCTTAGAAATTTTTTTTTTTAGTGAAAAAAAAAACATTTTGTCAGCAGCTTTTAATAATTTGTGTGTTTTGTTTTGGGTTGTAGAGGATCCTGGCCTATATAAAGTAAGTTTAATTTATTCAAAACATATATCACTTTAAAACAGTTAAAATTAAATAACTTATGAATTACTCATTTTTTCATAATTCTGCCTAAAATGATTTCATTGTCATTAGATTGCACTGCAAAAGTTGTAAGTATATAAAAGTATAATGCTAAAGTTTTGATGCATATTTTTAAATAAATAAATTACTTTGGACATTAAAACCAAATAAATTGCTTTTAAACATCACTACTGCACTTTAACACTTTATTGAATATATTTGAGCTATAAATGATTTAATAGCTTTAATAATATAGAATTACATTATACCAATAAAATTATAATTATAATTAAGGAAGTGTTTTATTATGTTTTGTGTGGCATTTTGTCCAGTATTTCACCATACTTTGTCTTTTTAATCAGTTACGACATAACATGTGATACTTTTATAAACTACTTTATTAGATACCTTTAATATAATTTTGGGTATTAAAAATATTTACTGCTTTTAAATAATCACCTAACTAAGGTAACTTGATTAAAAAGCACCAGTTTTTTTTCAATACTACTTATTTTCAGCATATTTTAATTCATTATATAAAATAAAATATTTAGTCGCTTGAGTTTTCCTAACTTAAATTATATAAATTCATTGTTTATAAATATATAAATTTATATATTTTTAAAATTATTTAAGGCAGTGAGAAGTTTCTTAACCTGGATTTCCTTAGGTCCCTAGATAAGCCTTGATGATTTGGTTGTTTGCAAGATGTTTGGTGGCTCATTAAATGTTTGCTTTTATTATTTTGTGATTATTAATCACAAAATTTCTCACTACTTAAATGAGTTACAGTTATAAACTAGATTGTAATTAAAGTAAATTGTAATTATTTAAATGACTCTTACCACGCATTACAAACGTTTGTTTTACATTTATAAACTGTAAAAGAAATGTGAACAAGTGTTAACATTTAGTGACTGACTATTATTACTTTTTAGTTGATATATAAATTATTACTAATTTACAATACTTACAAAGTATTGTTTAAAAAAACTCTGAGAACATTTATGAGTGATTATTATTTAAATAATTTTATTTTAGTCGGTAGCCCTAAAGTTTCTATCAATCCAACTAGGAACTTTAAATTAATAGAAAAAAATTGTAATTAAAAAAATTTTTTTTTTAATAGATTACTCCTCATTTTTTGACTCATCAATAGTGAAATCAAGACTGAAAGTGCTACAAAATTTTAATCAGGAAGGATGTTTAGATAGCAAATTACCACCAACAGGGGAATCGCTCACCTCTAATAAATGAAAATAAATTTAAAAAGTGATTTAACAAGAACCAGCATGTATTACATATTTATTGAGATGCAACACTTTAATTTGACAGAAAGTTTTACTGCTCATTTTCTAAAAACAAGTTTTGTTTAAGTACAGATGTGGAAAACTGCCTTTTTTAGTTTTAGAATTTAAAATATAAAAGGTTACAATATTACTGGTGGTTTTGTAATCTAAAAATAATAAATTGAGCTACCGAAATGTAATTTATATCTTAATAAGTATAATTTTACATCGACTAGCACAGACCACATGATAATTAGTCTGCCTTTCTTTCATCATGTATATAATTGCCTAATGAAGAATGGGTATTCAGTTATTTTCACTTAAATGCATTTAAATTAATAACTTATAAACATGATCACTTTAATATAGATTGTTGAACTGAATTCAGATTGGCTATTAATCTTGGGACTATATTACAGTTTTTAGCTTGATGCCTACAAATTGAATTTTCACGGAAAAGTATTTGATCATTCACTTATATTATTCATACATGCAATCAGCATTCATTCGTTCATTCATTTTCTTGTTCCCTAATTGTCATAATGTAATTTGTTATCTTCTATGTCCATCAAATGCCTTCACTTCACAGAGGTATTTCTGCGCGGCACAACAATGTTTTTTAATGAATGCTGTACCACAGTACTGGTAACCATACCGGGTGAGAAATTCTCCACATTTTATGTTTGTTGCTGTGTCTACACAATCAGTGTCTCCCACTGCAAAATAAAAAAAAAATTAAGACAAATTTTACATCATGTTAATTCTAATATAAATTATTTATACAAAAAAACATTTTGTATGACTTCCCTTATGTTTTCTACAATTATTTAAAAGTCTTTCTACGTATATAAAGTTAATTTTTTTGTTAAGCATGTTTAATTATATAAATTAATATTCTTCAATAATATAATAATTTATAGACAAATGATGACAGTGAATTCCTTTGTTTTGAGTTTTGATGATATGGTTCAGAATTTCCTGTATTGTCTTTTTGATATCTGTTTACAATTTTTATTATGTTAATTTTGGTACCTCTTACATCAGATCAGTTCTTTGATTTACTTATTCTCTTTATTCTTGTTTCTAAAGCAAATTCTTTTATGTAAATCAATCTAATGGCTAAGGTTCCGGAGGGTTTTCGTCATTCTTTCACATAAGTTATTTGATAATTCTCCTTATCCTCTTTTCCTTTACGTATGCAACCTATGCAGATTATTAGTAATGTTATTTATTTTAGAAATCATTTACAATTTTTTTAATGAATTAGATTGAATCTATTGTCAACTTGGTGGCTTCATACCTCATAAACTTCTTGTAAAGTATGAGGTGAATTAAAAATAAAAACAATAGTGGTTGTAATTTCCGTTTGATTATACAATTGTATTTTATGATGGCATTTTAACTAAACACTTATTATCATAACAGTCATTGCTACCAATATTTAAAATAGTTGTATATATTTATTTTATGCTTATATTTTATATACTTTAACTATGTGTTGGTGACATTAAAACATTAAAATACCAATCCTAAGGTGGAAATTCAATCTGGAGCTTTTATGACTCAATTTATACCTGACTAAGTAAGATATTGAGATAGTAGTTCAAACAATTTAATTAATTTTAATAAAAGTAACAAATGATTTGTCAAATGATTTAGTGTAGCATATTACCTATTCATTAGCTGTTTCATTTTCAGCCATGGTCTAGTATTTTTTTCATTAACATTCACACTCAGCTCATTAAAGAAAAAAAAAATCTTTGTAATTGAATGCTTCAATTTATTAACACATACTTTACTACATTTCTTCAGTTTGTAAAAATGCACTATTGTCAAAATTCATTTCAGTTGTTTTGAATGGGATTGAATTATTAAAACTGTTTGTAACACTTTACTCTTGAGGTATCTGATTTCAACAGAAGTGTTCAGTGTAACACTTTGTGAATCAAGATTCATTGAAATTCTCAGCAATTGTCAAGAATTTTCTTCCCTTACTTTTCTCATCTTTCTTGGTTAAATAAGTATCTAAATTCAATCATGAGAACTAATGATAAAACAACTATGTTATTCAGTAATTGGTTGATTTCTTATTAACTTCTGTTTTCAGATTATTGAATTTCTGTTTACATTGGCTTTTTATTATCGCTTAACTTGAATAGTAACTCCTAAATTATGTATTTTTAATTGTTTCTTATTTAATTTAATTAAGTGTTAGATATAATATAAAATGCATTTTGTAAACATTTTCAAGTATTTTATGCGAACCAGTTCAGTTATCTCATGCACATTGGTTAGAAATTTGTAAATAGTTTTTATAGATGTACATGCACATGCTAAAATATTGTGTAGCATATTTTCTGATGTTTTCATAAGCTGTATAAAATATTACTATTTCCATAATATATTTGTTTTTCCATTCTTTTAGAACTTGTTAAGGTTAATTATTTTTTTGTCGGCTTTTTTTATTATAAGTTTCTTTCATTTTGGATATGTATATTCCTTATACAATTAATTTGTGTTTTATTTTAACTATGTTTGCAATATATTAGCTGTTTTACTTTGTAATGAGTTTATATAGTTTTGATTAACCATGCAGTATATAAAACTTATTGACTATACCAAGAAATCATATTTTATACCTATTAAAATACTGTGACTTACTATATTCTGTGTCAATTATTTTAAGATAATGACCTTCAACTTACTATCAGCCTTGATTGTTTATCTATAATCTGCGTGTATTAAGAGTATTATTTTTTCTGTTATATTGTAAATTCATAAACTGTCAGACTAAATTTACTACTTGTTACTATAACTTATTTTCTGATAAAGTCAAGATATAACAATATTACTCTTTCTATTTTTCAGATTTCAACTCTGCTATTATACATCACTAAACAGTTCCATTACTACTTCATCTTGTTTCTTTGAGAAATATTTTGTAAGTACGAGTGCATCTTTTTCTATATCTAATGACGTTTATATTTTATTAAACTACTATTATTTATTAACTATTGTCTTTTTTTATCTACTAGTAATTAATATACTATATGAGTTAATACCATAATTCATATATATGCAATGGTAATCCAGAAAAAAAGAGTAAAAAGTTAAAGACCTTCAACCTTTAGTTTTGAATTGTTTAAGAAACTGTTGCAGATAAGTTGGAATAGTAGTGCTTCTGAAATTTAATTAAACATTTCATGACATTTATTTCTATGTACTTTCTTTACAGTTTAGTTATATAAGCTTTTTTTAAATTATTTCTGATAATCAATAAACTATAAAGTGTCCAGAAACTTTTTTATGAAAATGTTATTTGGAATCAAGCCTATGAACAGAAAAATGGTTTTGACCTCTTCTTTTTTATAAGAAAAATTATAAAAAGTAAAAATTATTAAAATAGATTGGTTTATTTTATAAAAAAAAAATATGAAAATCAGTAGTGTGAGTAGGTAGTATTTTAAATTAAAATTGAATTGATGGAATTTTTTTTATTTATGGTCAAAATTTGTACAAAAACAATCTGATGTAGACATCGTATGACTTCCTTGTACACCTATTAAATTACATATACATATGGACACACTTCTTTTTTTTGTAGTGGCTGTTTTAGCGTTTTATATTAGTTTTTATATTGATTTTGTTTCACATCCTTCAAGAAATGTGGTGTAAGTGAGAACATGTCAGATTCATAACTATGCACACATCGGTTCAAATCCGACTTCATATAAATATATTTTTTTTAAACTTTTTTCTTAATTTAAATATTTTGATTTATTAATGATTAAACAATTTTGTAAAAAATGTTGGATTAAAATGAATAGTACGTAAAATATAATTTCACTAATACATAACATATGTTTTTTTTTTTATTGAATTATTATTTATTATACATTTTTTTTTTAATAATTAAGCACTTTTGGTTCAGTTGACCTCGTTAAAAAGGGGAGGTGCAAAACTAAATGTTATAACAACAGTCCTAAATCCAAAATTTCACCATTGTATACTAATTGTTTTTTTAGTTATATATATAACTGGATACATATGTATGTAAATACAGATGTCATGCTGGAACTAGTTAAAATGAATTCAGGGCTGGTCAAAATAAATATTTCCAATGAATTCTAAAAACTGAAATTTTTTGTAATCGCACTTCATACGAGAAAGTAAAAAAAGCAAAAAAACTGTATTATATATATATTTTTTTTTTTTGTTTGTTTAATATACCGCGCTTTCATAGTGATCACTATCACATCAGATTTTAAAAAACTGTTGTCAAAATATTAAAACACATAGAAGGTTGTTTCATCTTGTAAGTCAGTTAATTAAATGGTAACTTTTAAATGACAGTGCAAAATGATTGATCATAGTTCATACTGCTATTGTTATTAAATAAATTTTATCATTTGTTTAAACCATTCAAAATTTAATTTTTCATTTTTAATATTTTATTTTTTATGTGGATTTTTTCAAGAGATTGTATTTTAAGTTTATTACTATTTATTTATAATATTTCTGTGTCATGTAAATTAATGTATGCTTTTTTTTATGAAGTCTGCTTAATTAGATTTTTGTTCACCATTTTTATACAGAATCCTGCAAATGTTCTTAGAATTTTTTTTAAAAAATGTTCTCTGGTCATGTCTATATAAAATTTATCACTATACAATTTATCTTGTATATATCTGATTTATTTGAAAATATTTTTATCATCTGTATTATTATTATTATTACTACATTTATTCATTTTTTATTATTGGTTTTGGAAGTTATTTTAAAGAAATGAAGATTTAAAAAAAAATTAAATGTGTTATATTTATGGGTAGAAAATGTTTTTGTTATTATTTGAAAAGCATAATATATTTTATTGTTTTAAATGAACAATTAAATTTTAAAGATAATGAATGGTTTATATAAATGATAAAATTTATTTAATATAAAATTATTTAATGTAAGATTATCTATTAATACTAACAGTATGAAGTGTCATCAGTAATTTTTCATTATTTATTTAAAAGTTACAATATAATTAATTCACTTAGATGAAACAACTGACTTTTCTGTATTAATATTTTGATATTAATACAGGTGTTTAATATATGATGAAACAGGTTTTTAATATATGATGAAGTAGTGCACTACAAAAACACTCATGTAATACTGAAGGAATATAATACAAAAGCAGTAAATAGAGTTTTTATTATTATTATTAT
>JAAAKQ030482848.1:15590-27166 GCA_010016005.3 Zanna intricata
AAACAAATACGTTATAACAGCAATATATATTTAATATTTTTTTTTAATTTTCTTCACTGTACCGTTAACTTTTTTTTATTTTAAATTTAAATAATGAAACTGCATTTTATTTTTTTACAATTAATTTTATTAATTATTCTCGTTTGGTTTTTCTGATAAGTATAAAATTATTTTTAAAAAATGTATTTGTGTATTTATATATAATAATGAACAAAACTAAAAGTTTTTTTCAGTTTTATTTTAATATATAATTGCATTTTATATTTGATCGTCTGATATTTAATGAACTAAATTTTTTATAAACTAGAGAAAACTGTAACAATTATATTTTTGAAATATATTTTTAAATTTATGTGTATATCTTCCTTGAAAGTTGTTAATATTTTTTTGTTAAATGACTTACTGTTAAAGTAATAAAACATTTTCTTCCAGAGTCTTCTCAGAGCTAATAAGTCTTCTCAGCTCCTTCAACAGAGTATTCTACTGCACTATTGTTAATAACGTCTCAGTAACTATTATTAATCAAATAATTACACAATAATATGCAATGCCGAGATCGAGTATACAATTTTATTACATACTAATGGGATTTCCTAGCCTTTTAAGGTCGTGGGTTACTAATTACCGGATACGTCAGGGAATAAAGGATCGATAATTAGTTCCGAAAGGCCATCGGAAGAAACATTTTCCATTATTTTTAAAGCGAGATATTTAATATTTTACAGCATCTCACTCTATTATATCATCGTTGTATCCTGAAGACAAGATAATTGCATTTAATCGGATGTAATACGGAATTACGATCATAAAATTTGGTTTTTCATTTTAAAATTATAAATTTTATTATTTTATTAGTTAAAAACTAAAGGCTGTAATAAAATTATATTTTGAAATTTAAAAATAAATCTAATTAACTAAATTTTCAATTAACAAAAACAGAGTCGTTACTAATTAAACATAAAAGAGATAATAATTTAAATATAACCGATATAAATTCTAAAATTTCTCTAAACAAAATATCTTTCTTAATAAATAAATAATTAATTAATATAGCTATTAGTTAATATATGAGGAATAAATATAAACTTTTAATCAGACAAATTATTTACTAAATACTCCATTAACTTATAATACTCCGGGCTTATGCAGCATATTACGGCCGCATACCGTGTTTTTTTTAATTTAAAAAAAAGAGAAGTGTATTTATTAGCGTATGTAAAATGTGAAGCCTGATTCGAGATTCCAATACAGAACCTTCCGAATTAAAAGTAGAAACGCTACCGCTCCATCGATCACCGACAACAGAGTTAAACAATATCACGTTAACAATTTCATTTAAATATAATAATTATAAAAAATTAAACAATATAATTATAATTTTCTTTATTAAATTAATCTGGACGTCCTGGTTTCGAATCCCGGTATGTCATAACATTTTTCACAAGCTACAAAATTCTATTTTCACATTCCACGCACTACCTTCAATAATATGTGATGATACTATCAAGGTAAAAAAAAAACCTAAATGTGTACAAAATTAGGATCATTTTATAAAGTAACGGATACAATTTTTAAAAAATTATACATGCAAAAAACAATAATCTAAATTATTAAATTACCAAATTATTTTAACGTAAATTATAAAATAATATATTTCAGGAAAAAAAATCACAAAACTTATTTGAAATATTTAACGAATACTTTTTTTTATATTTACGGGTAATCTTCGGGATTATTAAAATATCTTAAGATAATGTAAATTTAATATTAAAAAAAAATAAATAAATAAATTACAACGACCGTGACGTAGATCATTGATAAAATTAATATAAAAGAAATTTAAAAAAAACTATTACAATAAACACAAAAAAGGTTGTTTAGTTATTTATTTTAACAGTAAAATAGTCTAATCGAAGAACATTAAATAAAAAAGTTAAATGTTAAAAAAAAAATAATAATGGCTGAACGAATGTAAAGCTTATTAATAAAGTTGATATCTTTTACTTAAAATTCTTTAATTTTAGTAATTTAAAATTAAAATAGCAAAAATGATAAATAATAGTCCAAAATGATCATGAAATAAATAAAAACACTACCTGTAGTCACTGTCTTAAAATAGTCTCAAAACGTAAGCCAAATTTGATTAGAAAAAGATGTTTTTAGGAAGCGTGAACTACGTATAATAAATAACTGGGGCTATTTTTTATTAAAAAAAAAATGAACTATGGTAATTATATAATTTTATTATATATATTATAATATATATAATAATTATATATTATATAATTTTAATACTAATATCAAATAAATTTTTATTAATTTTTTTTTATAAAATTTGGCTATCTACAGAAACTTAGAATATTTTACCTAAAATATAAAATTGCGAAAAATAAAATTATGAAATACATAAATTGATACGTATTTTTTAGGTATTGTTTATTATTAATAATCTATTAATAAAAATATTTAACGAATAAAATCTTTTTATTCAAAATGAAAAATTTTATTTAAAAAAAGAAATTATACAAAAATAAAATTTAATAACATACGAAATCAAGTATAATCTGCGGAATAGCTTCTTTTTAATCTATTTTACGAGTAAATAATTTCTTTTTTTTTCTTTTTTTTAGATAACCAACTGCTTTGATCATTTTGCCCTAAGAGAATGGTAATTTGTAGCGAATGAAAAATGTTACAACTGATCGGAGGATTTGAACCCAGGACCTCCGGATGAAAGGTTAAGACGTTACCACTCCGCCACGGAGATGGCATAAATTTTATTAATATATAGACTAAGAATAAAAAACTATTATTATTAGCTTTTATTAAAAGAAAATAAAAATATTATAATAAAGTACAGAAAATGAATTAATACTGAAATGTAATTAGAATATTAATTATTATAATAATTGCATTTTGTAAAATAAATAAATAGGCTAATATATAAACGACAAAACACTTTCGTTTCTTATGGCCTTCAATCTAAATACTGCTATAATGTAAAAGCAAGTTACACCACTAACTAATAATTTTAATAACAGATCATACTACGTTCTACACGTATTACAATATATCGTAATTTAGATTATTACAAAAAAAAAGAAGTTTTTTCCGGTACCCTTATATAAATTTAAGTAATTTTTCTTAAAATTTAGGATATTTGGATAGCGGGTAAGCACTAATTCAACAAGTTATTATATTTTTTTTTCTTATTACATAAAAAATAATAAAATGAAAGAAAGGGGAACTATAAAAATATTTAATGTTAAATAAATTTTTTTAAGTCATCAAAACGTTGACTGGTTTGACACTGTTCCCTATTTCTTTCTCTTCTGGTCTGTTCTTTTAATCTTAATACACTTAAACATCCTAGATCCTCAACTAATTGTTTTATTCATTCCAATATTTTTTATAGTCTTTAAATTTTTTTAACATCTAAACGACCCTGTAACATGAAATTAATTAAACTTAGATATATTAATACGCGGTCTAACAAATCTATCAAACTTATCACTTTACAATATTAAAAATCAGCAGAAAAACAAAATTAAATATCAGCAGAAATTCCTCTCCTCGCATTTTTTAATAGAGTTTTTTATTTCGGATTTTATCGACCCATTTAAATTTTAAAATCCTGCTGTAACATTACATTTCAAATGCTTTATCTTATCGTCCATGTTTTACTACTATGAATCCATATTTTATTAAAATATTTTGAAAAGTTTTATTTTCTCATTTTCTGATAATAAATTTAGAGGTAATCTTGGTTTTAAAATGTATTTTTTAAACAAATTAATTTTTTTATAAATTACTTTATTTGCGGATATTTATATTTAAAAAAAAAAATAGTTAAGAAAAACGTTTAATTAAATTTTTATTATTTTTTTTATCCGTAATTATTTCTTAAAATGTTATCGGTTAATTTAAAATTTAATATACTGTTATAAATAGTATGAAATTATCACTGTTTTGGATTTACATTACTCCAAACAAAAATAAAATTACAAAATATTATGGTGTAAATATAATAAAATTGAAAATATTAGAATCATATTAAATGAAAAAGGGATAAAAATTTATTTACCTCAGATACGTAACACAAAAGATATCATTCAATAAAAAAAGATTTTAGCTGATGATAATGTACCGATAAGCTCAAACCGATGAGTGGGAGTAAGACGAGTCAATTTTATAACGTAGGAAAAATTACAAGTCTGATTCGATTCGAACCCGGAATCTTCCATACAAAAGGTTGAGAAGATATTCTCGGTTATTCGATTAAAATGATATAATTACATAATCAGTTAGGTTAGCGAATATGAAAAGATAAATTTTAAGAAATAAACGTAGGAAAAAATCCTAAAATTAATTTATCATAATGAAATTATCTTTATTAAATAATTTTTCCGTATATTTATAAATAATTTATAAAAAAAAATGATTAAGAATGCCGTGAGAAGTAACGAATAATTTATGGAATTTTCGAAAAAAATAATCAATATCGTAAAAAAGATTAATTTTTTATTTTAAAATATTTTTGGAAAACTAATAAATGGCAATCAATTTTTTTTTTATTTTTTTTTTTATAAAATTATTTAATAACTGGAAAATTTTAATTTTATAATTTAATAAAATATATATATATAAAATAGATTTATCTATAAGAAAATATAATAGAAAATTTTCCTTTACTACAAGTGATTTTTATGATAAAATTTTTTCACTAGACGTTGCATTTTTTGACCAAATTAGGAAAGATACCGCAGAAAAACAAGAAAAGTCAGCATGTGACACTATTTACTGCATCATGTGGCTTAAACTAGAATGTAATTAATTAATATTTATAGTAATTCTAATAATAGTAAGTCTTTTTTACTTCGAAGGAAATATATTTATTCATTGTTGAAAAAAATGTTCAAGTTATGTTTCGTTCATCAGCTACTTATAAATGTAAAATATAATAAACACAGTACTTAACAATACAAAATTAAAAATTACGTGATTACTACTTCCCTACAGAGAAAATATTTTTTTGTTATTAATGTCATTAAATATCGATCCTACAAAAAACTTTTCAGCATTTTTTATCCTAAAGAGTAACTAAAACTAGTTGAGGACCGAGAAAAATTATTTTATAGTTTTTTCTTAAACTCATTCCCGGATTTAATTAAATATGTTGAGTATTTTTACGAATTTTATGTTTAATTTTAAGCATACTTTATTTATATTAAGAATTCCAATGAATAAACTGTAAAAAAATGAAACCAAATCTCTGTATTTAAAAATTTATCACACAAGATTATTATTTAATATCAAAAAATTATTAATAATTTTAACAAACTTTAAACCATTTTTAATTAAAAAGAATCAATTTTTTTTTTTTTTTTTTTTTTTTAGTGAATCAATCTTATTTATTAAAAGAAAAAGGGCGTTAAAATCTCCAAGAAAAAATATTTAAAACACCCAATTTATACACAAATAAAAAAATATACATCTTTTTTAAAAATTAAATAAAAACAAAACATACCCGTAGCCATGCTTTGTAAGCATTACACCGCCATAAGCGATGGCTATAAAATAAAAACCGCACACAACACACACTCGCGCGTCACAGGTAACCGTCTGATCACTTCAAAGTCTTCTCACAGACTGGGCCGCTGTAGTGTGCAACTGGTGTGACGTCAAGTGGTCGGTCTTACCTCCCCACCATCCTCCTTCATCAACTACCATTGCACTGAAATTTTTTATTATTATTATTATGTGATTTTTTTTTTTTTTTTTTACTTATGCACCTACAATAATATGATATTATACCCACGATTACATCAAAGATCTATGACACATCGAGGTATAAAATTAAAAATAAACGAACAGGATTAGAAACCTACACTATTCGATAAACTGTTGGCCTTTATTAATAAAATACTTTAATACAAAGAAAAATGTAAAAAAGAACTATGTTCCTGGTTATAAAATAATTTCATAAAAATCATCAAAAAACTTACAAAGATTATTAATAATACTTTTTTAATAATTAAATTAATTTATGTATTTAGGGATCTGAGAATAGAAAGAAATGTTTTCCCAACTGATAAAAAAATCAAAGTCATTACTTATTTACTTATTCCTTCTTTACGATTAACAAAAATATTGAAAAAATACAAAATAGAATATTATTATTGATTTTCATTTAATTTATTTAACTGTCATTCCTTATGAAAGTGAATTGTGAAAGATTGCAAACTATCACTAACAATTAAATTTTTAACTTTCTACATTCCACAAAGACTACCCAAAAAAAAAAGAATGGATTAACATAACGACTTTACAAGTACTAACGAGTTTTAACAAACTCATTCTATATCTCAAATATTTTTGAATTGTAAATAAAATTTACCTATCAAGAAATTCAATTCAATACTTTAATCTTTTTTTTTTTCTTAATTATTAAAACTTAACAACATATTAATTAAAGCGCACAGATATATAAAACAGTAAGATACATCTTATAATTGTAACCTGTGTGGAGAGTATTATTTCATTAATTAAAAAATTAATCCTTAATTTAAAAAAAAAATCAAAAAATTTTTTTAAAGAATAGAATCTGAGTTATAAATATAAATCGTGCAGAAATATGTAAAGACCATAAAGAACAATAAAGACTAGAAGTAATTAACGGTTTACAAAGAATTATAGTTTAAGGGTTACGAACGTTACCGTATTATTATTCCACTACAGTAAAAAAATTAGAATAAACCTGAATATTGTTTAAATTATTTTTAAAAAAATACCGGTTGGAAGGCGATGGTAAAAGACTTAAATTATAAAAATTTGTATTAATAAAAGAAATAAACAATAAAAATATTTAACGAATACTACAATTTTCTGAACAGACAACAAAATAAATATTTAAAAAATATATTACAGTATTTTTCCAAAGAAACATCATATAATAAAAATTTGTAGTTTTAATAAATTATCTATCAAATTAAAAACTAGCAGCAGAACGTTAAAAATAAATTTTATTTGTAAAAATAAAGTTTTATTTACTCACTGTAATTCTTCTCCATCTTGAGCGCTTTCGTAGAGATCAGAAGAAAAAGCATAATTACGACATGAAAAGGACGAATCACGAAGTTCTTCCGGCACTTTCATAACCTATTCTAGTCGTAAAAATAATGGAAAATGTTCATATACACTTACGTCCTAAACTCTTCGTTTGTGAGTTACGACTAATGAAAGAATTCGCTCTGATTTCTGCTGCCCTGGTGAAATGAGGTCGTACTGACTTTTTTTAGCACGTTAATTGAGGAACAGAATTAAGAATTTCTTATAGTTAAATAAAAAATTTCAATTTTATTTAGAAACAATACACAATACATTGTACGTTAATAGTAAATATAAGCAGAAACGTAAATAGCGCATAAATGTTAAAAAATGAGACCGCCATTTTCAACCATTTCTTGGCACGCTTCTATGCTGCTTTTGTTATTCTTTTTAGTTCTTCAAAAACATTTCGGGGTTTTTTTGCACGAGTCAAGTTGCTCAGCAATATCCATAATACGGAAAATTAATTTCCCAAGAGAATGTATTTGTGTTTTGTATACAATATTTTTCATCCATCCCCAGACGCAAAAACTGAAAAATTTATATTTACTTATTTTTATTTTACAATTGTGTAATTTCCATTTGTTTGAAAAAACAATAGTAAATTTTGCACTTACTATTTTTTCAAATCACCAAGAAAGAATTTTATTTCGGTTTACATTAAATAAGTATTTTTCTGACAAATATAGTAATGTATTATTTCTAAATAAAATTCAAATTTTTCTAACTTTTCTTTGCTTTATTCAACTTATCTCGCCATTCTTTTCAAAAGGTAAATTGTCTACAAGGGTATTCATTACCCATCTAACAAAATTATTGTACGTCAAACATAAAAGAACAGGGTTTTTAACCCCCAATTTATTAGTTTTCTCCAAGATTTCTCTACTGCAGATACGGTTTTGGGACCTATTTTATTAGTTTTTTCAGGCCGAAAACCATACGAAATCACTTATTTCGTCTCTCAATTAACGTCCTAAAAATTTCAGTACGATCTCATTTCACCGGGGTAGCAGAAATCCAAGCGAAATCTTTCACTAGCCGTAACTTGAAAACGAAGCATTTTAGTAGATATGTTTATCTGAACTTTTTCCGTTACTTTCACGAGTAAAATAGTTCATGAAAGTTCCGGGAGAATTGGTGATACACTCTATATATCAGTAATTATAATGGTAACACACTTATCTACATTTTTAAGAATATTTATAAATTTTCACATTCATACAATCTGACGAAGCAGAAATCTCTGCACGTAGAGAAAAAATACAAAGTTAGTACATATCTATTAAATAAATATTTTAATTCCTCCATATAAAGAAGTCTTGATTCAGACTGAGGTTGGTTTAAGGTGAAAATCATGCATTCAAATCCATAGACAGGAAATTAATTAACTATTTTATTTAATGTAGGGAATCTGGAATAATGTACAGGATTTGTTCTCAAACTTCGTGTGTAGAATAAAAAAAAAGAAGTTATTAATTGTAAATAAATGACTTTACTCGACCTGACACGAGATATATTTTGCTGCCTAAAGATGGCAAAGGAATTCACAAAATTATTAAAATATTATAAAAGACTGGGTTTCACATAATGTTGTAAACATTCTTTCAGAAAAATTATTGAATTTAATTATTCAGCTCATTTTCAGTAACGTATTTAGTTGAATAATATATTCATTTGTGTTGTGTTCGATGTAAAGGAAGCAATGTGATCGCGAAAAATTTCGGATTTCAGATTTCTACGAAAATATCCATTTTAACCAACCCTGAATCCATTTTGACTGGTTTCAGCGTGACGTCTATACGTATGAATTTTGCATAACTCAAAAACGATTAGTCGTAGAATGTTGAAATTTTGATTTTAGGATTGTTGTAATATCTAATTGTGCACCTCCCATTTGATTGCAATCGAATAAACCAAAAGTATCCAAAAAAGGGGCAAAATCTAAAAAAATTTATATATCGTAAGTAGTACTTATTTTCATTGGTTCCAGAGTTATAGCCAAACAACATTTTAATTAATGAAATATTTGGATCTTACAAGGGAAGGCACACCGCTTCGAATCGAACTTCATCTTCTTTTTTTTTTACACTTTTTTAAATTTCTTTTTACCTTTTTTTAATTTAAATGTATTGATTTATTAATAATTATTAACCCGTGATTGTAAAAATGTTTACAATAAATAATAATAACAATAAAAATAAATTATGACTAAAAATTAGAAGTTATTAGTGAAATAAAATTTGACGGATTTTTAAAACCGTGCATAAGTAATCTAAAAGAAATTATTACATATGAGTATATGTAATAGATTTGGTGAAACATCTGATTCTTTAATATTAATTGAAAATCGTAATTTAGAATCGTATTTTTTTAGATTTTCGTACAAGGAAGTCATGTGGTACTAAGATCAGATTTTTAATATATATTATTTTAATCAAATTTAGTGCATATACAAATTATATATTTTCAAGCGTATTAAGTTCTTAATATTTATATACCATTTATAATCTTGTATGTTGCAAGTAGAATCGCAAAATGAAAATTTTATAATAACAAAAAAAAAACATATTCAGCACACTTGAACAATAAGAACTTTACAAACACAATTATTTTGTTTACCAATGCAGTTTTAAACACAATAAATTTGATAAAACCAACGTAAAAAATGTTCCTTTTACCTAAAGATTACGTAACTGTAAGTTCTTTTTACCTTCAGCGGTCCATTTTGAAATTCAATTCTACAACTAACATTCTCTTTTTGAACTCAAGCAGAGACCGGCTGTTTAAATATCAACATTTCTCTCAAAGAAACCATTTTTTATATGTATCTACTGTGTCTCATATACTTTATATGTTTTAAAGGCATAAAAATGACTGCAGAAAATTAATAAAATATCAATGTAATTTTTTTCTTTCTACTATTAAACAATGCATTATTATAGACACATTAGTATTATTATATATATATATATTTATTATATATTAAGTATATAGTATTATTATTGTAGACACTACGTCTACGTTTTAGGAAAAAATATTACTTACAATAGAATAAGTTAGATAAGTTTAAAAACACAAAAATCGATTAATGGACCTTTATCCTGTGATCCAAAGCTGATGACCCAATTCATATCGCACGAAAAATTTCCCGCCATAACTCATGATCCTCTGCTATTCGAATAGATGCGCCTAAAATTTCTTCAGTCGTCTCTCGATTTGATACAGTCATTTTTTCGGCGGTCTTCTGCGTGGACCTGTTGTCTTCAATTTTATCTGTGCGAGTAGCTTCTCAAGTTTTTTGCCAGGTCTACGGATTATATGACCGAAAAAGCGGAGGATGCGCTGGAATCATATTACGGACAACCTCTTCTATATACCCGACTCGTTTATAATCGAGTTGTTCGTATAGAACAACTTACTAAACCTTATTTCATTTAAATTCCCCAAGATTTACTCCCGTAGTTTCAGAACAAAGACAAAAAATCGGCGGTTAAATATTACCCGATAGATCGATTTATTTCAACAAACGTTATTGAAGTAAATAAAAATACAAGGAATGAAAAGAACAACAAATAATTCATTGAAAAAGTAATGTTTAAAAAAAAAATTATAAACCAGAAAATCTAGTACAATATAAGAGTTTATTATTTTTTATCAACAATAAAAAAATTAAAAAAAATACAAGTATCTTAAAAGTAAATAAAATAGACTTTCTTAATACAAACGTAAACGGTGATCTATTGCTTTTTTCATTACGTAAAATCAAAACTTTATTTACTTTTTAATTATTCTTATATTACTTTGTGTAGTGATATATTAATATTCGTTATATGACAGGTATACGGACACAATAAATTTAAACTTAATCCGGTTATCATCAGCGTCAGAAAAATAACAACGCGTTAATACATTAAAAAATCATGGTTTCACCATCTATTTTTTTTGAGAAGGTAAACGCCATCATAAGCAGATATGTTTTAATAATTGCAATACATGTCATGACCGTTGTCATGTGCATTGCACTACATGCATTAACATGTCAAATTTATTCCAAATATAAAATATAAGCGTTCAATATTACAACGAAATTAAACAAATGTGAGTTATGATCTCTGAAAAATCAGCTAATAATAACAATAACGTAAAATTGTATAAGTAAAGTTTTGCAATAAATTTTAAAAAAACATTGATATATTATTATTTTTCTTATCTGATGAGTAAATAACAAAACATTATCACAAAAATGATTTATTTAAAAAAAAAAGTTTTTTTTTAATTTTTCCTAAATATTACTTGTCGCAATTTATTTTAGTGAACAATAAACAACCTCCCATAACCGATAAAGTGTCTTGTACAGACTCAGACCGACCATTTCTGAGGTGTGAGGATAACTGAACCCTACTATATAGTATTCAAATACTACACAATGTCTACTGTCTAGTTTTAAAATCCGTATAAAAAGCTACGAA
>JAAAKQ030482848.1:27266-42962 GCA_010016005.3 Zanna intricata
TTTTTAAGATTCCAACATCCGTGGCGGAATGATAGCATATGGACCGTTCATCCGTAGCGTGTGGTCCCGGGTTCAAATCCCGGCCAGACGTGCCATTTGTCATTCACTACAAATTTCTATTTTCATATTCGCAAGCACAATTTTTTTAAGCTTCTGTGGGGAGTTAATTCATCAGTAAAAAGAAAAAAAAAACACTTAAATATAACAAAAAAAAAATTAAATTAATCTATCAATTTCGATTACTTGTTATATCCACTGGATTGCAAACTTACTTTGAGAAACTTTATGTTTTATTTTGATTTAAAACAAAAACGAACAATGAGTTAGATATTATTTATATTGCAGTAAACCATATAATTATAATTTGTGATAATTAAAAATAAGTATTGTAAATAAAATTCTACAATTCTAAAAAAAAATAGTAATTTTTGCAAAATCCTTATTATCTATAATTAGAAAAAAATATTATTAAAACCTCACTTAGTTTGTATTAAATTAAAGAAAAAATAAAAGTAATAACAAAGAAATACACTGAAGAACAAAAAATATTTCTCTTAAACAAAGAAAGAAAAAATACCACTTTGCCGAACATCTTCCAAATATCGAATCGTTCCTTCGCAAGGTTCGAATTCCGGTCCATTTCATTTTTTAATTTTCCATACATTACAAAATTCCCACTCCGTATTCTTATTCAAATGTCTCGAGCTTATATGGTGAATAATTACATGTATATATGAGGACAAAGGGAATTATTCATCAAAGAAAAAAATAAAGGAAGTGCAGAAAAAAGTAAGACAAGTATTAACCCTCCTTAATTTTTAATTTATTAAAACTTTAGTGAGTTGTGGTACGCACGCCTGCGAAGATTTCTGAATTAGTTTAAAAAACCCGATTTACGCTCGGGTTTTTGCAAAATGGTACGCGTTGTCCGGAGAAGGTATAAACTATTAAAATCCTCGATCTGACCAGTAGTTGTGTTTAGAGAGTAGTTTGTATTAAATCCGACAGGTAGTGTTGTTTTGACAATTAAAAAGAAAGTTAGATTTTGGGAAGCTCCGTAATGATTTGTAAGTTTTTTAACGTTCAGCATTAATTGTGGTGATTTTGCAGCTATTTATCTTTTAGTTAAAAAGTTATTTTGCACCAACTACTGTGTTTAGAGAGTGGTTTGAATTAAATTCGATAGGTATTGCTGTTTTTTTTTTTTTTTTGCTAATTGGATTTATTTACATACTGACTTTTATAAAGTGAAATGTTTTATTTTGTGAAGTTCCGTAATGTTCAGTTTTTTAATTTTTTATCAAACTTTCAATTGTATTTATTTAATTTATATATATACTCAAATCTACCAATAGCAAAGCATTGTCGGGTCTGCTAGTTTGAGAATAAAGAAGAGGAAAATAAAGCTGATGATGATATATGACAGAAATAAAAACAATATAAAAATACGAGTTGAATATTTAGATCATTGAACACATTTTATAATTTTGTTAAGCATTAAAATCACAGAGGATAAATTAAATGATTAGCGAATTAAAACATGTAAAAATCATACAATGAAAAACATTTATTCAGTAAAGAGATCTGCTGATACAAAACGTAGATATAAGATTTAATACCCATACATTACGGCATCAGGGTTAGTTAATTCTCTTTTCGATGGATTTGCAAAAATAGATATATTCAGGACAAAAAACGGTTAAGGAAAAAAGATATAATAATAAATATAACAGATAATTAAGAATATAGAATAGAAAGGAATGGGAAGGTACAATAAAGCAGCAGAAATCGACTAACGATGCAATAAAAACTCGATTAAATCAAATGTAAACTATAAGCATTAAACATACTCTTTTCAGTTAAATAACAAGTTCAGTCAAAATTGAGTAAAATATCAAATAAAATCAACTTATCAATACCTTTATTATTACGAATAGATTTAAACGAAATAAATTAAATGAAGTTTATGCGTTAACGTTGGTTTATAAATTCTTTCCTCAAAAAGATAAAAATAAACCGGCTTAATTAGTTACTTAGATAACATAATCTTATTAAAGATCTTACAAATCTTTAATTCACGATTAAATTCTTAATTTTTGCCAGTATAAACGTTTTCATTTCAGTTTTTGAAAAGATTTAGTGAAATTTTCATAAACGATAAATTTAATTTGTAATTATTTTTATGATTTATTTTATTATTATTTAGATTAAAAATGGATAAATTTAAAGAGTTGTTTTTTTTTTTTTTTGTTATGAAAGAGTAAGCATCAACAGCTACGGTCATTATCCTGATGTAAATTGGTAGGGTATGAAAAGATGCGATGCCAGACCGAGATTTGAACCCGAGACGAAATTCCGAGGCCCTACTGACTCAAAAATCGGCAATTTTTGTTTTCGTCTTTTAATATAATTTTAAAATTTACATCATCATCAATAACCTTATATTTAAGTTTTTAATCTTTTTTCTTCGTAAACTTTAAAAAAAAATTATTTATTATACTATAATACAGTCTCACTTTAACACCAAATGAAATATCCCTCAATCAGGTTATTTATTTTATTATTAATTTACCGACAAAAACCTATTTTTTTCTATCAGTTACAAAAATAATCGAATTTTATTAACGGCAAATCTGTAAAATATTATATTATCACTTAAGATAATATTAAATAGGCAATACAATACTATTTAAAAAAAATGTTAATAACTCACTTTTTAATTAGCACATCCCTTTATGAACAAGAAATAAGATGGTTGATAGTTGTTTTAATTTTAAAAAAAAATTATATCCTTATAAGTAGATCTACATTCAGTGATGAAGGATGAAATGATAGATCAGATCGGAAATGGCACAAAGTTACCGCGGACTACACTGTAACCACCGTCCACGTTATACTGATAACACTGAGGAATGCTGTTGAATAATAAGCTTAAGTATCAGGAAATATTGTGTGCAATCGCAAGGAACTGAAAAATTTTCCTTCGATTGGTAAGAGACAAGGACATTATATTTTATCTTTTCTAAAAAGATGTTTGACATTTGTGTACGAACGTAATAGTGGTGGAAGGACGCTAGCTGTTGTTGATTGGATGCGTTGGATATCTTAATATTCATGGTCGTTACCATGGTAATATTCCAAGGTTGCCATTATCAATAGTAGTACACGAGAACACATATAAACAGAGCACTAGTTCGATGTTCGTGAAGTGTGCAATATCTAAGGCAGACTTATAGGTTCTCTTCCCAGCCGCGTTCTCTCCTCTTCTCCATCCCACGCAACTGCAATGTGTGAACTGGCAACTCTGCATTTCTGTATATTCAAGAATAAATCACTATTTTTAAAATTACATGAGGTGTAATAAACATTATGCCATGATTCGGTGGTGATATTCTTGGTAGAACAATGGGTGTGGTTTGTTGCTATGACTACGACAAATACTATTAGAATTAATGACGTGGGATTAGTTCATATTCAATTCTAGATAAATCTGTGTGTTTGATTGTATGCAATAAAACGAAAAGGATTGTCATAATAGTTGTAGAACAAATAAATTCTGGTAAACCCTCAACACCAATATATTTTCTATTAAAATATGTTTTTATTGACATTCTAAATATTGACGATAATTATCAGTTGAATTTGTTGAATAATTATCATGATGAATTTAATTATGGGAATTGGAAGTAAACTATTGAGGGTAAAATTCATATGATAAGGAGCAGCGTGGTATCTTCATGTTGGGTTAGTTTGATTTTGTAATGATAGTATTCGGTTGCGTGTGACAATACGTGGTTAGTATTTACCGGCTTTAAATTCAATATTACATCTTCCGTTAAACGTTCCAATTTAGGTAAAATTTACATAAAGTTATAGAATGTTTATAACTTTGATGTAGAATGAACTCGATGTTACATAAAAAATAAAAACTATCCAAAACGCTTGGCTATGTGATTGGAAAAAAAAGAATCATCTGTGTCGGTGTAAAATATTTATTTTCAAAAATCAATAATAAGAAAAAAATGAGTGCAGTGTGAGAAGGCAGTTTAACAGTTTTTTGATACTTGGTCAAATAAAACCACAGTACCAATGTAATCTCGGTTGTGGTTTGATTTCAATTGAAACAACCGTGTAGAAAGGTACTGAAAAAAAAATGGACCGAGCCTGACCCCAAATACGGTTGTTGATTGGCGAAGTTACAGTGATGTACAAAATTTGATTTATTTTTATCCCAGAAGTGAAAATGGGTGATTTAATAGCATATTTTGGTCGAATTAAAATATGGTTTTAGAATCAACAACGATTTTAATTTTACATTACATTATATAAAGTGCGTTCTTAATATATAATATAATCTTATCTAAAAAGTAGTACTGTTTGATTTAATACGATATTTTGCTTCATGAACCCCACTCTTTAGGGTCCAGCAATATCAGCTTGCATGTTCGGATCCCTCTTGTGCTGGTACAGCTTTACCATATCCAAAATATCCTGATGAGACCGTTCCCCATTTTCATCGCTGACTGCTCCTAGATTTGCTAGAACGTAGTCTAAGCGCGAGTCCAAGAAGTGACTTTGCAGTGACAAGTTGCATCCCATGATTTTATAAAATTTTAAATGATCATCCCCTATTTCTTTATAATCTTCGGATTTATGGTTTCCTAAGAAGTTCTGGAAAATGCTCTTAAAGACTGACCATGAAGCTTTCTCACCTCATTTAACGTACTATGGAGATTATCATCTTTAAATAATTCTCTAATTTGAGTTCCTAAAAAGATTCCTTCACTGAGTTTTGCTTGAGTGATCTTTGGAAACTTGTTTTTAAGAAAGCGAAACCAAGCCCACTTCAATCCATTGCTTTCACGAAGTTTTTCAAAAGCCGCAGTTTTATATGGAGTAGAGGTAAATAAACTTTTTGAATGAACAAGTGGTGCATTAATAATATTATTCTTTCCTGAAGTTAATGCTGTTCGGTTTGGTCACTCTTTCTGTACGTAATGATTTTTTCGGTTTCTGCTATCCCATTTTCAAAGGAAACAACAGTATTTGGTGAATCAAAGTTTCATTACACTGGCATATATATATATATAAATGATTAATTAAGAGAAGATTACTTCCTAGGAACATGGAATGCAAAATACTATTACCATGGTCATAATGCTAATTTTTAATTTTAATAAATATTTGATAAGTTAATTATATTTCAGTAGATTTTTCTGATGCATTTAGTTGTAATTTTATCCGAATAGTTTTTGGTTGTATAAAGTAAAACGGAGAAGACAGCAGAGAAAAAGGTATTTATTGTTGTTGAAGAATGAATAAAGTTTTTTTTTTTTTAAGTTAAACCTGTTCATTTACCGATAGTTTTTAACCTTTATGTGCTTTGATTAATACTGAATTTAAAAATAAAATTATATTTTACTTAAATTTTATCAGGTTCCGAAATCTTCTTCAATTATTCAAAACATTTTTATGTGCTTTGATAATTATTCGCTTAGGTTTTACATTAGAGAAATAGGACATATACTAAACAAAAAAAAAAATAATACAGGCATGAATATGAAGACAAAAAAGAACCTAAGCTAAGTTTGTGTATGATATGGAGCT
Organism: Zanna intricata; assembly: GCA_010016005.3. Lineage (NCBI taxonomy): Eukaryota > Metazoa > Arthropoda > Insecta > Hemiptera > Fulgoridae > Zanna > Zanna intricata. The sequence continues at coordinate 32,874 of JAAAKQ030482848.1, forward strand.
TCTAATATCTTCATCTTAAGTAATTCAAAAGATTATAACACTGTTAGAAAAAGAACTTAGTCTAAATCCTTATAATGAAAATTAAAAGAGACAAAAATAGAGAAAAAATAGGATGTCAGTTGATTTTAAAGAATAATAAAAGAAAAACGTACATGACATTTATTAAGTACAAATATACTTATAAGTAAAAAATATATTTCTTTTAAAAAAACCTTTAAGAAAAATTACTATGCTGTGGTCTCTGGACCACATGCATGAGATATGTATAAGTTTTGTTTTTCATAATAAAAAAAGGATCTTTTTTTTTGTTTTTCGTAGAACTTATAACAATTTTCTCAAAATTAAATTTCCTACAACTTTTATTAATGAAATTTACACATTTATTAAGCATTTAACGAAATTTTTGTACTTCAAACCTGGGAAAAAAAATTGTTTTCGTTACCGAAGTGTTCTGTTTTACGTTGGATATCATAAAAACTACAAAAGATAGAGCTCTGGCACCTATTCTGTTTAATTTTTCAGGTCAAAAACATAAGAAATCATCAATAAATTTTCCCCACTTATACAGAGAGTTCGGAAAGTTGTTGTACACAGGAATTATGTAAATGTAATGACACAACTTTCTTATTTATTAATTTTTATTTTTATTACATTATTTTACAGAAATGGATTTTACAATAACTGGAATAGTTTTGTAAAGTTGTTGAAAATAACTTTCTCCAACATCAATACTACAATGAACACTTTCAATTTGTTTTCAAACAGTTTAACCAGCCGATGTACTGGACTGTCTAGTACGTATGCCGTCATTGCGGCCTTTAGTTCGTCAATCATGCGTGGTCTGTTGCGATACACTGATTGTTTCTCTGCTCCTCATAGAAAGGAATTTCAGGGACTCCCTGAAAGATCTGCAAAATTGCCCGATCTGACTCAGATCGGGCGATCTTGCAGGCCACAAACCTCTTGAAATAATTCGTTCGCCATGGACATTTTTTAAAAAACCTCACTGACCTGTGTGCTGTGGCGCCATCTTGTTGGAACGAACCGTGACCGATTTCCACTTCTGTTAACTGACTAATGAAGTTTGTTACAACAGCACAATAGCGATAACTATTAGCTTTTAAAAAAGATTGGACCCACAATGCGCGTTCAACTCACATCGACCCAGAATTCATTTTTCACATACCTTGTTCGTGTAAATTTTAGGAGTTAGTTGTCGGCTACAGTCGTTATTTTGTGAATTAATATACCTTCCCAGATGAAACCGCGTTCTATTTGCAAAATATCTAAAGTGGACTAGCATGAATTCCTTCTATACATATTAAATTTCATATACACATTTAAAAAAAATTAAGAGTCATAAAATTTTATTTCATTAGTAACTTCAGATTTTTTTTATTGTGATAGGTGAATTTATCATAACATTTTTTTTTTTTACAATCAGAGATTAATAATTATTAATAAATCAATATATTTAAATTAAAAAAAATGTTAAAAAAGGAGATAAAATCTGATTCGAACCGATGTGCTTTCCTCTTCTCTTATAAAATCCAAATAATTCATTAATTAACATTTTGTTTAACACTGGAACCAATGAACATAAGTACTACTTATGATATATCGTTGAAAAGCTCTCAATAAGGGCTTATTACTGCAGTTAAAAAATAATCCAAAATCCAAATTCTTTGGAATATGGGATTTTTTGGATACTTTTGGTTCAGTCGTTTTCAATCAAAAGGGAAGGTGTACAACTAGATGTTACAACAGTCCTAAATCCAAAATTTCTACGGCTAATCGTTTTTGAGTTATGCGAGATACAGACGACACACCGAAACTAGTCGAAATGTATCCAGGGATGGTCAAAATGGATATTTCCGTCGAAATCTGAAAACCGAAATTTTTCGCGATCACAATACTACCTTCACTTCTTACAAGGAAGAAACGTAATGTCAAGAATACCTACGGTATTTTGGTCAAAAAAACGTTGAAACTGTTGACAATAGTTTAGTTTTTTGCATGATCTATAAGTTTCAGTTTTTGAACATACATTACTTTGCAGTAGAGTAGTTTCATTTCTTCTCTTACAGCTTTATGTGCGGTAGCGCGTCCGATATATTGCTGCTGTGCTAACTTACCCGTCGACATTGATGGACGTTTGGTCATAGCATCCGAAATATCAAGCAGCTTCTGTTCGTTTAGTTTAGGCGGTCTTCCATTTCGATCAACGTCTTCAACAGATCCTGCAACGTGAAATCTTTTGGTAAGATTTTGAACGGTGAGAAACAGGAGTATTAGGAAATTTTTCAGAAAATTTGTGCTTCACTAAATATTGGTCACCTTCATGAAAGACGTGTTCAACGAGAACAATCCGTTTCTCTATCAAAAGAACCATTCCTTTCTCGAAACTGTTGATTCCGATAAACGAAACGAAGAACGTTCAATCATAACTAAACAACTAATGTTTTAGTTTATTACTGAGCAACGTCTGACAAACCCACAGATCAACCAACCAAATGCCGAAAGAATAGGATACACCATATAATTCTAAAGCTTATTGCACAGCGACTTTCCAAACGCTCTTATATCGCCTTAAAAATTTCAGTGTAATCTCATTTCACTTAGGATTTGAAATCCGGGCGAAACTTTTCAATAGCCGTAACTCGATGACAAAGTATTTTCGGACCTGTGTTTGTATGAACGTTTTTCCTAATTTCAAGCTCTAGAATCGCTTCCCAAATTATTTTCCTTTCCACCTGAATCATTCTGCTATATATAAACACGGAACGTTCAATAAAACAGCGGAAAACACCGATTTGGGGAATAGGTTGCTTTTGAAATCGAGATGCATTAAAAGAATGAGTAATAAAGAATAAATTACCTTTAAAAAAAAAACAAAAAAATTTCATAAAATTCAGAAAAAAGGGGAACTAGGGACTTATATTATTAGAAAAAAAAAAGAAAGGAAATAACAGTAAGTGAAACGAAACAATGTTTCGTTTAAGTAAGTCAAAATCTGTTAGTAAGAAAAGGAAAATCAACTTGGTACATAATGTTCAGATAAATAAGGATACATGGAGGCAAAAATTATTTATATAATAAATAAGAAATGGAGAAAGCATAGTGCTGAGGACCTTCCAATAAACAACGATGCTGTATGATCGATTCAATTATTTTATTAATATGGATTCAATTTTCTTACTTATAAAGTAACCGAAATAATAACTGTAATTAATTGTTAGTATTATATGTAACGCAGATATTGTTATTAGATTTATGAGAATTCTATAATAATTAGATTTTTGTGCACATTTTCGTTTCACAGTATTTATGATTCAGAAGTTAGTATTTTGTACTAATCGCAAACGAACAAAAAATTTACCAAAAATTCAAGTAAATGATAAATAAAATTTTTCCCCCAAAACGTTACGATGAACATTAAAAATCAAATTTTAATCTATTACATCCTATAGTGTAATTTTCTTCTTATATTCACTTAAGAAAATGAATATTATATTAAACATGGTAAACAGAATCTAACCTCGATAAATATTTCAAAATCCTAATTCTATTTTCTGTTCACCCAATAAATAACTATATTGTGTTTTTAATACAAATAATTTGCTTCAGTTACTACTGACAATATTTATAGTTTTCTATTTAGCCTAGTGGCGTAAATTTGAGTTAATATATAATTACAGACTGTAGTCGCATTACAAGTGAAACAAGGTCTAAAAATATAACTTATTAGGTTATTATTAAGGAGAGAAATCATACTCTGTAATTTATGGTAATCATTAATCAAATATAGTTAGTTACCTTTAAAAATAATATAACTAATTTGATTCAAATTCAATTTTTATTTGTATAGAGAATTTTCCTTGCTGAACAAAATACTGGATAATTACTCAATCTACGTTGATACGCTATTTATTTTATTCAGCTTTTTCATCATATTACATATGCAAATTAACAGCTATGCTAAGCTAACGGATATTGACTATTGCAATAAAATGTAAAACACGCAAACACTTCGATAAAATTTTACATATTTTGAAACTTTTATTAATTTTCAAACATTTCAATTATTAAATTTTTGAGTTAAAGGTTTCAACGGTTTGGATGTTTTTAAGTTAAATTTGGCTTGATTTCTTCTGGGATTGCCTATGAATAAATATTTGTATCATTTACCCGTATTTTAAAAATGGAATTCATATTAAAAATTCTATTAAAATCATTTTATAGTCCTTTGTAAATCTCTACTTGTCGATTAATTTATTAATATTACTGTTTCTTTTCTCATTTATTAATTTTATTTTTATGCTGTTATATACACTATTTACGGTTTTATTGATGACTAGATGGTCAAGGCTCGCTTCGGTTGCTCTTTCCTTCTGGTCAGGGGAGTTCACCCATTGGACCACTACTGTGTTCATTATCCTCATTCTTTTTTAATTTTTGTTTTCTTTTAATAGACGAGAAACACTAATGCGTTATCATTACCCGGAAAATAAAATACCTATAAAGTAAAGCAATTATTAAAAAAAACTAACTAAAACTTAGAACTAACATCACACGTAAAAATATCACTAAAAACTTAAACCTAATATCACTAATAACTTACAACTAATATCACAGAATCGTGAAAATAAATAAAAAAATTATAAAATTTAAATAAAAAAAAAACAAAAATTTAACAAAGTCTATGAGAGGTGTAACTGGGCCTTTCACGGATAAAAAAAATTAAAGTTCTAAGATTCAAATTTCAATCAATGAAATAAAATAATAATAAAAACAAACTTATTTCGAACAATAAAAATACAACACAAATAACAAGAATTAGTAAATATTAGTAAACATATTTATGCTTCGTACAAATAACAACACATTATTTAACTCTTTCTTATCATTGCCCAGGATTTGACGGATATTTCTGAGCATTTTCAAGTTACGACGCAATGCCGCATAACATATCTAATCATGCAATAACATATGGAAGTAAGTGGCACACAGTCAAGCGGCAGTTGCATCGCATGCATAGTGGTGCGTGTAACACTGACGTCAAGTAATCGTGTGTGACTCCGGTATGTTCTAATCGCAATCGTCAGAAAACCACTTCCTCAAGATGAATTTTTCTACATGAGGAGTCCCTTGGCAACATAGAATCTTTATTGTGTCGGAGTTTGTTATCGACGGTAGCCATCCAGTTATGCCAATTTGTTCCAAGAGACTATTTCATACAGTTACTAAAATCAGAAGCAGCAACACCAGTGGTGAAGAGAGGTTTTGTCTTTAGCAGCCGAATCTGCACTTTCATTACGTGGCTAGGAATCCAACAGAAACTCACTTGTGTGTTTTGGTGGTTCAACTCGGCGATTGCATTATAGATTTCAGCGACCAAAGGATGTCTAGAGTAAAACTCTTCTAAAACTTGGAGTGCACTACACAAGTCGCTACAAATAAAGATATGACGATATTTTGGGTTAACCACATTGAATGTCTTATTGACAGTGTACAGATCAGCAGTAAATATACCTGTAATATTAGGCAGACTAAACATATAAGCTCTATCGTTGACCAAATGCGCAACCAACAGTAACATCCTGTTTTGATCCATCCGTCTATATTATTGCGTCTGGTTTTATACTAGAATGATGATGGTGAAAATTTGCTGAAAGTAGATAGGTGGTGTTGATTGCTTCTTGTACTCGTATATGGTAAGATCAAAAATAAAATTTGTACAGCTGATTCTCCACGGAGTATATGAACAGGGATACGTTGAAAAAACGGAAGGTATGTCAACGTTTAAAAGCTATAGTAACTGTCGGGTACATATACCCATATGTGCAGTATAACGTGGATGGTCTTCATATCTTTGAAAATTAGGATTCGATAATACTGCGGTAAAAGCCGAGAGATTCGGTTGCCCTTTAAGACGGGCAAAATAAGATGCTAGAAGTTGGTCACATCTATCCCAATGTGACAGTTCACCACACTCGACTAGTATGGTAATAACACGGCTTGATCTAAAAGCACCTGTAGCAAGACGGAGGAAATAATTAATGTGCTAGATAAGTGTGTTTATTGGTGGTAGTGATATCGAATTTGGATACAGTTTAAATAAAATAATAAGCGACTTAAATCAGTCAACATTTAAATGAATTTTGATGTACAATTACCCTTTCTGTTGACATCTTATATAGAGAAAAAGTTCACGGAAAATTATTATTATTAAATATGATAATAAAAAAAAATTATAAATTGTTAAACCAGTTTTTACTCCATCCTTTCCCTTCTAAATGATAGTAATTGGTATGTTCTAGATTTAGAATTAGATATAAGTTCAGTTTCCAACCCGACTCATATCATACTCAACGCTGAGTATTCGTGGCGGTGGGGGTTGTTTTTAAATCTAAAGATAATATTAAAGCATTGTGAGTTCATATATGAAACAAATACATATAATATCTGTAAATCCGTAATATTATTCTCAAAATAATGGCCACAGTTTAAACAAAATAATTATGAAATATGAGTTTTTTTTTTACATGCAGTTAATAGTCAAACCATTTGTAACTTGAAATAATTTAGTTTGTTGTTAAGAAAAAGTTTTCTTATAGGAGAAAATACTATTTTTGGGGATATAGGAAGAAATTTTCAGTTTTCCAAGATGTCAAGAACACTTTTATTAAAATTTATACAACAGGGTAAATTTTATCTATTTTTGTCTAGGGTTCAAATTCAGGATGTTAAAAACGGAATTAACGGAATTTTAGTTCACTCACTTCTGGTATATATCAGTTGTTTGGTACAATTAACGGTTGTGTATAGAATTAATTCGCTTTAGCAAGCTATGAAAATATTGATTCCGATAAGTGAAATATTTTATTACTAAACAAACTTTCGTTTCAGAATCTTGGATAAAAAAATAGTTAGGAATAGATGTATTCCGAACTATAATATTAGAATATTTAAAAATATTCCAAATATTTTTTAACCAATTTTTTATGGTTTTCAAGTAATAAGTGAAATCCTACCAATATTTATTAACATTATTAGAAAACTAAACATCTCCAACATGAAATATAGCATGTAAAATACTGTAGGATAAATGTATTAAAATATCTTGATTAATTATTAATTTTTAGATTAATGATATAAGGGAAGTTATAAGTTTTATTAGAAATTTGTAGTACTACCAGCTAGTCAGATTATACAATTTATAGTACAAAAGTGAAATGAATCACGAACCAAATAAATGTAATACAGAATTAGTATGAAATTTTCAATCCGGAAGACATTCTATATTATCATTATTATTATAGAATACTTCATAGACTATTCTGTAATTTTTCGCTATAACTCTGTTTTATTTTTTTATTTTTTAAGTAAAGAAACGTGAGGAGACAGTTTCATTGACGTTATTATTATTATTATTATTATTATACATTATTAACGCTAAGAATTAAATTTAGATGGTAATGTAAGTAGAATTACATCTATTTATTTTTTTTTTACATTAATTTTTTTTTAAATCTACATTATTTTATTATTTGTATTTGTTCTTTTTCTTAATATAAAAAGCTGTTTTTTTATTTTTATATAGAATTAAACACAATTATCACTCTTTTTACTATACATTGGAACTAGAGAAACTCTGCAATTAATTCAGAAAATAGAAAAAAAATTAAATGTATATTTTATATTTAACCGCGGCTTGACCTTTAATAACAATAAAAATTATAATGAAAATAAATAATAAGACTTGATTAAAATTATTTGAACACGGATGTTACAGTGCATTTGTGTATATCAGTAATTCATTTTATAAATAACATTTGTTAGAATATCTAACTTCATTAAAAATATTAAAACATAAAGAAAATCGAGCAAGAATACGGGAAAATTTATTAAAATAAAATAATTATTAATTTTTTGTTCGGCAAACTGCCACAAGATTTCAAGGCTTCCTAAAAGCAAGAGAAAAAAGAAACTGACAACATCTGATCAAAAGGGAGAAGACATAAACAAGGCAAAAGAATGAACTACTGAAAGAGCGTGAAAGAAATTATCAAAAGAAAAAGAAAAGAATGAAACCGAAGAACAAATTAACAGATGAATATGAAAACAAAAAAATTCTCCAAAAAATCTTTAAAGAACAACAGTTTAAAGAAAAGCACTGTTTGGTACGGATCAAGCGGTGACTACAGTACCATGCATTATCCAAACTCTTACTTTTTGTTTTAAAAACACTGAGAGACATTTAATCGGTATTGCCATAAAACAACATTTAAAAATACCCAGAATTTAAAAATACCCAGAATTTTTTTCACTGCCAAATTGAACAGCCCAGATCTCGGCGTGATCTACAGCAATATGTTGTAGATAATACTATCTATAGGAAAGCATAGATAGAAAAGAAAAAAAAAATTAAATTGCTCGATTTCCATTCGTTTTGGTGACTTGTAATAGCCTAACAGATCCTGATTAAGCATATACTGGCTTATGAGGGCCTAAAAAGTCTATTTATCTTAATCCTGAGAAAATTTAAAATAATACATCTGAAATACCACAAAATGTAAAGAACAACTTAGTTCAACAACAGCGTAGATTATAAAAAGAAGTGATAATCTCTACTATATATATATATATATATATTTTTTTTTTTTTTTAATGCTTTTATTTATAGTCCCATCAACAATTACAATCATTAGCGACTAAAATAACACTACATGATGATAAATAATAAGAATAAACGATAAAGAAACAGGAATTATAAAGAATAAACAAATACAAGAAAAAACAACACAAACTAAGTTAAATAAAACAGACAATAACCACTAAATTGCATTCTTCATTCCACTGCAGGAGAAAAACCGCAAAAAACGTTTTATACCTTCTTTCCGGTTTAGTGGAGATTTCATATCTGAACCTAAGTCTAAGTTTTGTCGGATGGTTCCAAAGATTGGGCAATCGAAGAGCAGGTGATGCACGGACCATTTGACCTTGCACGTCTCACAGATCTGCTGAGGAGAGCTAAATAAATGAGCGTGGGTAAGCCTCGTGTATCCATTCCTTAGCCGAGTTAAGATGACTTGATCTCTTCTGTTGCTTTGGGAAGGAGGTTTCTCGATCTCATTCTCCCCGATGTTATGTAATGCTGTGGAAGGATTCAGCAGCCAGAATTTAATCAACTGAGCTCGCAATTTTACTCGGACAGACCTCATGAAGTCTTTTTCATATGTCAGTAGTATTCGGAAGCCAATGGTTGGCGCAACAGGCCAACCAAACTCGTTGGAGGATAGGTAATGGTAAAACAAAAAAATATTGACTCATAAAAGCTCTGGTAGAAAAGACTGTTATAATAAATGTAATATGAAAACAATTAATTTACATTTGAAATACAAATCAATTACATTAGTAATGAATAACATTAAAATGTTCCCTAAATATTATTTAATAAAATGAATAATTACAGTTATGTTTTGATTGTAAAATAACCTATAAAATGATAGATACATAACACCATAAAATAATAATAATAATAGATGAACATAATAATAAACCTTTTACATAATTTCTGAAAATGCTATAACTGTACAGTCATATAATCGAAGATAATTTAATTAGAAAACAAGTCTTTAAATAAAAATATTAAATGGCCAGAATTTAAAAAACAAGAGAATAATAACACCACTTAATGGCACATAAAGAGAGATTTTCTATACAATAACCATATAAACAAAAAGATACTAAAAAAAAAAATATTATGTTGTTACGGCATACATTCTCATATGGAACATCTAGAAATTAAAAACAATTTTAGAATTGCACTTTGTATAAAACCACTTTAATTAAGGTTTTCTATTCTTTGATAGAATTAAACAAATAGATTGTTATTAATGATAATTATTCATAAATTTAGAATATGTTCAAAAGAAAAATTGTTTAATTTGTAAAGAACAACACTAATAGAAGCGTTACTTTGACACAATTATTAATACATATATATAAAACACTTTACGGCAACAATTACATGGAATCTATTAAATCCTTTATATTAACAATATAAGACATAAATTTACAGTTACT
>JAAAKQ030482860.1:0-20926 GCA_010016005.3 Zanna intricata
TGCATCAGCATATATGCACAACAGATGTCAGCAGAGTGAACAGAACACAGACTGGCTATGGTTTGAACCAGTAACTCAAACATTATAATCAAAACAGATATTGCTTGTGACATCACTTTGACAAACAATGATGATTAAATCTGTAAGAAAGGCATCTTCCGACTCATTTTAGAATTGCATCATTCAGTGGTTATGACTAATTGTATTGTTCTATATCGTTGCAGACCTTCTTTCATAACAAACTAATCATTTTTAAATGCTTAGTCAATATATATTTTTTTATTCATTTATGTAATATAAATATATAATTTAATTATATAATTGCTTAATTTCCATTTTTATCTTTAACACTGAACAGGGTGTAACTTGAAAACTAAGGGTGAGAAAAATTCTGTTCATACTCTTGAATTCAAGAGGAATAATATGTGTACTTTAACTTGCTCTGGGACAAAATTTTGAATACCAGTGTTAAATAATAAATTTAATATAATTTTAAAATGTATTTAATTTTGGCCCATCAAAGATTTGGGATAAAAAATCAGAATGGAGAATTAAAATTTTTGAATGTGAAACGTCTTTGTTGCATATTGAAAAGGTCTATATCGTCCTATCTTAATAACTCCTTAACTATTACTCTCAGAGGTGTAAATGTGGTGTCATTTTACAACTTACATGTGAGTTTGCCGATATGACATTGAGTTTGTGTCATTGATGCGCGGGTAAGTCCCTTCCAGCCCACTCCCAAGTTGATGGAGGGGGTTAGTGCCTTCTCCCCTGGGAGCACAGTGCAGATCAGCTAAAAATGGTGCTCTCACTCATTTCCATTCAGTGTAGCTCGCGACTTAGGTGAGATAGAACGGTGATTTGTGTGTTAGTATTTAGAGTTTGTTGAGGTACATCAATTTAACTAATAATAAGTAGCTCACTGGGTGGTCTAGTGGTTAACATGGCATCTCAAATCAGCTGATTTCGAAGTCAAGAGTTCTAAGGTTCAAATTGTTTTACTTTTATACTAATTTGAATACTAGATCAGTGGGTATCAGTGTTGTTTGGTGGTTTGGTTTCAATTAACTATACCTCTCGGGAGTAGTTGACCTGACATTGTACAAGACTACACTTCATTATATTCATACATATCATCCTCTGAAATAATACCTTACAGTAGTGCCGGAGGCTAAACAGAAAAAAAGAAGTAATAATAGGTGTATTTTGTACAATATTTGTTTGTCGGTAAAAAATTGAAGTAAACGTGTATAAAGGTAATAAAAATTCAGTTTGTCAACCTGAGGCCATGCAAAAGCCAGCTGAAAATATGAATTACGCAGATTGTTAGAAAGGGGAGGTTATGGGCCATGCACAGGTACTTTAATGTCTGGTTCTGAGCGAGCAAGACTGTTTTGAGATTGTTGAAAAGCTGGCATGGTGCGCTCAATAAATAATGCTGATGGCGCAAGCATCTGTACTGTGAGCACCTCAACTGCTGCTTATTATGCCTTATATCTCTTATTTCTCATGTCACAGACAGTGTTGAACAAAATTATCGTCTATTATTAGTCAGAATAAGTATGTATGTACCATTTTACCATCTGTTTTATGGTAAAATTAATTTTAGTATCCAGTCAATGTCTCATTTTTATTTCAATCCAATATAGTAAAAGTGACTCGCTGACATACAGACTGACCAATTTATCTGTAGAGTTGGTCAAATGAAGAAACTAAAATTTTCCATTGGAGACTCGGTTTTATTTGAAAAAAAAAATTATGAAGGCTCTCCTATTTAACTCTACAGATAAGTTGGTGGTCTGTAACTCTGAGGAACTTCATCCAAGGTCTATAAAATTTTATGTTAAACTAATGGCCGTACATCCTGACAGCCCCATCTGATTATTTTTAATGATTAGTGATTTTTAAAAATGTTTATCTAGTTTTAATTAATGTTATGTTTATCAGTGTTCCTAGCTCCAGTAATAAATTAATTTTTCTCTAAAATTATTATTCTGAATCTTAGAGTAGTTTGACTGAATTCTCCTAGTTGTATAATTATGAATAACAAAAAAATAAATTAACATAAGTAGAAACAGTAATTTTTCATAAAGACCAATGTTAGTCATTATATCAGAATTATCGTACAGATTATTTTTAAGATATCTAAATGTAATGCAGTGATTGTTTATTATAATGATTACAAATAATCCAAAACAAAACAGTTAAAATAGTTTTAAGAGCCCTTATGTAACATTCAAATGATTTTTCCCAAAAAATATTTTTATAACTCATCGCACAATTTACTGTAATAAGGCTGGTAGGAAGTTCTTTAGTTTCCGCTATCATTACCTTATGCTGCACCCCCTCCAATCAGTCATTTTTTCTTGTCTTGTTAGTCCTGCTGATTTGAAAATAATCCTATTAACCATTTGCAATTTTACTTTGTTCTTTATGCTTCAAAATTGTACCCTGCTCATAATATGTAATGCATTTTTAATAAAAACTTCATTAATTTTGTAATGTTTATGTTCAAAATCTAAATTTTAACTGTTATATATTGGTAATCGCGTCTCCATTCTTGTTTTATGTTATCAATTACAACACTGACATTCTTCAATGGCTTGTAATCAAAAAATTTAACTCTATAAATTTTGAATCAAAACTTCACCAATTATTCATAAATTCTTATTCACATATTCACATATATACACACATATACATATACATATATATTCTTTATTCACATATTCCAATTTATAAATACAAATTCCAATTATTCATAGATTCTTATTCACATATATACACACATATACATATATATTCTTTATTCACATATTCCAATTTATAAATACATAATAGTGAAAAGAGAGAATTTTTTTTATGGTAAAAGTGTATTTGGACAATTAGATTTTTTACATGGTTATATACTTAAAGTAGAAGAAAAAAAATTTAAAAAAATCCTTTTTAATGATTTTTCATCTTAAAATAATCATTATTGTTTAATTTGCTAAATTATTAACAGTGTAGCTATTCTGTATAATTTTTTTTTTGTATACTTCCAAACTTCATAATGTAATGAAGATTATACTACACATTTTTATAATAAAGATTATATATTACTCTAAAATATAGAGATTTTATAATTACTGTAAATATAAAATTAAACATTCTTAAACATAAACATACAAAAGAAATACATTATTTATTGAGGTGGATTTTGTAATGGCCTGAAACCTTCTTAAATAATAATAATAATTTTTTTTTTACATATTTTTAACATTCTGTAGCAGTTTGTAGTAAAAAAATATTCTTATTGTAAAGTATTTAAGAGTTTTATGACACTGCATATCGGTAGATTGTGTATGTATAGTTTGTAAGTATTCTTCATTTAACATTTAGCATTCAACTGCATTTAGATGAGTTAGTATATTACTATTCTTTCAGTTCATTCATTATATTCTAGCATATTTTCTGGTTATGTTTAATGTTGTTTCATGTTTTTATTTACTGGTGGTGCTGTGAACATGTTAGAAAAAAGTTCAGATGTCTGAAAATAAACTAAAGCAATTATTTATAACTTGTATTACTCTCTTAAAGAAGTTGTACACACTAAACTTGATTCAGTGATTAAGGAGATTTTTATTTGCACCCAGAAATTGTGTCCATGACAAGGATTGTTTTTTGTCATTATTTACGGTGCAGAAGATTTGGTACTGAAGCAAATCGAAGTTTTGTTCCCGATATCAGTTTAATTAGTTTATCCATTTGATTCTCTGCAGGAAAAAATTCCATTTGGGTTTAATTCCATACATTCAATGATAAGAAATTTCTATTAGAAAGAAGAGGCATTGCTGCACGAGTTAAAATCTTAAGAAAAAATGCATTTAATAAAAATAAAAAATTCTCAACTGGTTTATGTGGATAAAACTTGTGTTAATCAAAATCATTCCAATAAATATTAGTAAAAGCAGAAGTGGTGGTTTTTAAGTTCTAGTTAGAAAAGGATTGCAATTAATTATCGTTGTACCAGATCTCTATGTGTGGGTTCACACAAACAGAATTCCAAGTTGATATCTTGGTAGAAGCACAAGGTGATTGTGATTTATATAGATATTGTCCATTTTTACTTCCTTGTATGAAGTAAAGGAATTATTGAAATTGTGAAAAATTTTGGTTTTCAGTTTTACAATGGAAATATCCATTTTGACCATCCTTGAATCCATTTTTAACTATTTTACTTTTTTAAGTGTATACATACCTCGCATAACTCAATAACAATTAGCTGTAGAATGTTGAAATTTTGGATTTAGGACTGTTGTAACATCTAGTTGTGCTCCTCCTATTTTAATTGCAATCTACTGAACCAAAAGTGTCCAAAAAAGCCTAAAATCCCAAAAGTTTAGATTTTGGACTTTTTTTAACTGCAGTAATAAGCCCTCATTAGTGCTTTTCAACTAAATATAAAAAGCGATACTTATTTTCATTGGATCCAGAGTTATAGCCAAAAAAAAATTTAATTTATGAAATATTTGGATCTTATAAGGGGAAGGCCCATTAGTTCAAATCTGACTTTATTTCCTTTCCTTGTTTTTGACTTTTTTTTTTATATAAATATATTTATTTATTGATAATTATTAACCTCTGATAGTAAAAAAAATTACAATTAATAATAATGTAATAAAAAAAAAAAAAAAAATCAGAAGTTGTTAGCGAAATATAATTTTATGTACTTTTCATTTAAAAAAAATGTGTATGTGTAAGTTAAAAGGCGTACAAGAAAGTTATGTTATGTCCACATCCGATTTTTTATTTTTAGTGTTAAGACAAAAAGATAGAGGTGATAACAATAAGTAAATACAAGTCCCAAGTCTCAACTTGCTGACAGCCTTCCAGAAGATGTTAGTAATTACAGTAACCATAATTAACAGCTAGTCATGTCCTCAGTTATCCTCTATCTTTAACACAAAATCAGCTGTTGATTGTAACAATTTATTTCCATATTATATCCATTGTATTTGTGTTCTAGTGTGTAAAGAAGTTGAAGGAGATAAAGTTGAATTAGAAGTGGATAATTCAGTTTTGGCATCTGCCTTGCAAGATGAATCGACTGAAAGTTATGTCCCGCTCGCCCAGTATCCAGTTCCTGTTGCTCTCATTACTCTTGCTGATGGTATGCAAGCCCTTGTTGCTCCAGAAAGCTTTCTTGACAAAAGTAAGTGCCAGCTACAGTTTATAGAAATAAGTATTTACTTCTTTCTATATGATAGACAGGAAAATGGGATACAGTTAATAGTTGGTCTATAAGTTAATTTATTCATATATACTTGCAAGTTAGTAAAGTAATTTTGTTAACATGTAAAAATAATATGGAGGCCAGTTTCATTTAGCATAGATGCATCTTGCCACTGTATTTTTTCTTTGCATTTGTTATTGTACATATATTCTTGTTATTCTATATATATTTTTTAATATCAATTTCTTTGAAACATTTTTATATAAATGTGTAATTAGTAAAACAATATTTTTTGTTCAATAATGTTTTAAATAGAATTGTGTGAAGCATGTAAATACTGCATCTTTTAAAAACAAATTCAGTGAACAACTGCTATTAAACTCACAGGAGTACAAGCACTCATTGAAGGCAGCAGTGGAAAATATTATCAAAGCACTATGATAATGTTGCTCTGCAAAGAATTACTGAAAGATGCACTTGAAAACTTGATTACCTCTTGTTTTCTTGAAGAAGTAGACATATTCTTATTAATGTATGCCTAAAGGGTTATTGAAGATGAGTATAATGTATTTGTGTCTTGCTTTCTCTTTTTTTTTTATCTCTGAAAAAGATTACACTGATAAACATAATCTTTGTTTCCCTGTATTTTAATCTGTTTTTTGATGCTGAAAATGAATATGAACTCAGAATCTTTCTCACACACTATTTAAAAAAAAAATTAAAATTATAATCAATTTTTTTCATTATTCAACATATTAATTAGCATTTTAATCTCCTATATTGTATTTTTTTAGCTCATTTTTTATTATCTAACAACTCTAACTGTTGACATAATTTGTAAACTATAAATAAACAATACTAGACAAAGAATTAAATCATATCATAGACACATATTATGACATCATATCTAATACTGAAGAGTGAGTCTTCATAGATAAAGATTAGTTATGTCTGTGGAGGATAAAACATGTAGCTGTGTTGTTTGTATTAAACACTGGATTTAGGAATGAATTAATTTTTTTACAGCTTTATTGCTGTCTTAATTTTGTTAACAGTGCAGTTTCATAATGCCTCAAATTTGTGTAAATGATGTGGATGACTTTTGATATGTATGTGGTGAGTTTATTGTAAAATCAAATAAAAAAAACATTACACATTTCATTAAAAAAGCATATCATTTGTACTTTCAGTGTAAAATTGGTGATCAGGATAAGATGTGGGCTCCTCATATAGTATGCGTAATTGTTCTATATATTTAAGAGGATAGCTGACAGGTACACAGAAGGCTTTGCCATTTGGTGTATTTGCCATTTGGTGGTTTGGCATGAACCAAAGAATCATATAACCGATTGTTACTTTGTTTAACAAATGTGTCTGGAATTTCTAAAAACTCTGTACATACTGTAAAATATCTTTCATTGCATTCTGCAATCAGGCCTGTACCTCACAATAAAATTATTCCAGTTCCTGAGCCACCTGTGAATGTATGTTCTGAAAGTAGTGATGAAGAATCGGACAGCACTGAAGAAGACAGTGATTTTCCACATCCTATATCACAATAAGCCACATCTTATATCACAAGGTGAATTAAATGACTTGGTTAGGGATTTAAATTTATCAAAAAATTAAGCTGAATTAGTTAGGATCAAGACTGCAAGATTCAATTTCAAAAAAATACAAAAATTTCAGGATTTCGAAGCTGACAAAAAGATCTTTTTCAGTACTTTATTGATGAAAATTTACTATACAATGGTAACAAATATTCTTCGATACCAATCACTTAATATAAGTGATATTAATGAAAGAGATATACAATGTTATGAAAGACATTCTTGAAAAGATAAATTATAAAAAACACAGCTGGAACATATGTGGTGATTTGAAAGTTATAGCTATTTTGTTAGGCATGCAGTTAGGCTATACCAAGTATATGTGTTTTCTTTGCGAATGGGACAGCCGAGGTAGGGATAAACATTTTCTTACTGAAACAAGTGGAAAAACAAAAAAAGTGGAAGAAACGAGACAACTCTAAATGGGAAAAATATTATTCATGAGCCGTTAATTAAAACAAAAAAAAAATATTTTTAACTCCTCCATACTAAGCTAGGACTAATAAAAAATTTTGTAAAACCAATGAAGAGGGATAGTCCTGGATTTTTATACATCAGGCAGAAATTTCTGAATGTGAATGAAGGAAAAATTAAAGAAGGAATATTTGTTGGTCCTCAGATAAGAGAATTGGTCAAAGATGATGTATTTAACTCTGTAGTTAACTGTGTTAAATAATGTAGAAAGTGCAGCTTCTTGGGCTTTATTTAAAGTCATTTGCAAGATTTTCTTGGCAAACAAAAATCAGACCATTTTCATGATATTTGTCAATCACCTTACTTCATGTAGAGCTATGAAATGTAATATATCTTTCAAAATATATTTCCTCCACTCACATCTAGATTTTTCCCCTGACAACCTAAGAGACATTACATGACGAACACTGTGAACGTTTCCACAAAGACATTTCAGTGATGGAAAGCCGCTGTAAAGGGCTTTTCGTCTAAATTATAAATTTACAGATTGCTAAATTATAAATTTTACAGATTTTAACTATATTTTCTCATAATTTTTTTTTAAGCTTAATTTATTAAAAACTAAGAGTGATAGAAAAATTTATTTACAGATCTGTTATTTATGCAAAAAAGCAATTCAAGAAATGGTACCTTACTTAGAGAAACATTAAAAAA
Organism: Zanna intricata; assembly: GCA_010016005.3. Taxonomy (NCBI): domain Eukaryota; kingdom Metazoa; phylum Arthropoda; class Insecta; order Hemiptera; family Fulgoridae; genus Zanna; species Zanna intricata. The sequence continues at coordinate 7,957 of JAAAKQ030482860.1, forward strand.
AAAAATTTTTTTCTATTAATTTTAATGGCAACACAGTGTGTGTCCCCGTGGATTAAAAATATTGTTGCCATAATTAAATGAAATTACAAAACATATTTTATTTAACAATGCATTATTTATGACTGAAATATTGGAGAAGTAGGCACAATCCAGCAGGTTGTGTAATTCTGTAATTTCTTTGTTGTGATTGTGTAATCCTTATTTTGTTTAGTGTCATTATATGTTTCATAAAAGCTGTCAAGTAAATTAGCATAATTTTAATTTAAGTATAACAAATTTTATCTAGTAGTAAGTTTCATATCAGCAGGTTGCAAATTTTTAGTATTTGTGAAGAGAAGAGATGTATTTGAGATAACCCATTTACAAGAAGAATCTGAGCTGTTAGTAAACTTAATATATTCTTCAGAAGTTTACTGTCTGTATAAAATTTCTGTTAATTTTGTATGCTGTTGTGTTATGGCTGCATCTTTGTATTCATGGCTTGTTTTGGTAAAAAAAAAATTTAAGTAAATGTAGGCATATAAGTGACAGCCAATCATTTATCTTTGGCTGGTTCAGTGAGCTAGATTTATGGCTATTAGAGGAATTTTTGTGCATTCTAAGGTGAAAATGTTGATTATGAGCAAATTGGCTAACTTTCTTCTCACTGAGCAGCCCTTTCTTGGATTGATTCATATCTTTCTCTATACTTCATTTTCTTCTTCCTTTCTTCCTTGTGGTATGAATTAAATGTAGCGTTTCAGTTTGCTGCATTTGTGATAGCACATTGGTTTGTCTGTTTTTTTAAATAACAGCCACTTAATGTGGCTGCTGTACCTCTTTCCTTATCTTGAACTTGTCCTTCTTATTTTGGGGTTGTATAAAAAGCATGACTGGTAAATTAGATATCAGGCTTTCTGGGCGTACTATCAATCTAGGTTAAGAAAACCTTAATTATGTTAAAATAAATGAAAAAAAATCTTAAACTTTTTTATCTAAAATTTTTTTTTTTTAGATACAATAGATCTAACCAATGTAACAATGGTGCATGTAGAACAGGATACAGAGCAAGAACAGACTGAAGTTATCGAAAGCATTGAAGCTCCTCCTGTTGCTGTAGAAACAAATATAATTCAATTAGAAAATGGAAGATTTGCATATATACATGACCAACCACAAGGTGAATAACTTTCTTACTCCTTTATAATCTTATAAATAGTTAATTTTTTAACACTTTCTATGTGGCTGTGAAATTACAAATGCCTGTTAAAAGTTCAGCGTATAAAAATTTATGAAAAAGATAAAAAATTACATCTTATGAAATTTTTGGCTGAAACATAGAACTCGTAACATATATTACTATAAAAATTACATTTTGTATGATAAAAATTTAAAACCAGTTCCCTGATAATTTAAGGTAAGTTCTCATTGAATCTTTTGAGGTATAAAATTATGATGAAAAAAAAAAGTTTCTAGAGATATTTACAGCTGTTACTCATGGGAAGACCATTACTTAGTGCCACAGTTTTAAAACATAGAATATTTTTATGTAATTTCAAATAATTATATAATTTTTATTATAGAATTTTTCAGTTTCACTGTAGAACTCCATAATAAAAATTGTATTATTTGAAAAATTAACAGAAAACTTATTAAAAAAAAATTTAAGTAAAAATCATAATGTTATACAATTTAATATTTCAACTTGTTTCTGAAGGGCAATAATTAAATAAAATATTATGGGTTGGATTTTTCATATATCTAAAAATATAATTGCATCTTTTTTTTTTACAAATGTCAAGTGATGATTGATGGATGATGCGAAAAGTGAAGTAAAAACTGCAGAATTTCTCTTCATGGTTTTCCTTTTTCAAAGTAAGAGTATATAGTTCAATTTATCCTACTTTGACATGTGTATTAGGTAGAATTAAATTTAAAGTAAGTGACAATTTTTTTTTCTTGCATTAGATTCTTTCTGTAAAATAAATAACCATATCTGCAGAACATAATTCTATCACCTAATAAATAAACTCTCATTTTTGGTTGGTGTTGATCGCCCCCCCCTACCACCCTTCTCTTTCTTATTCTTCACATCTTCCATCTAACATAAACTGTTTGGAATAATATCAACCACTATGCCAGTTCCTCTTTGAAATCATGCTGGTACCTTCTAATAGCGAGTGAGACATTGAGTTCTTTATTAGAGCTCAGCGGAGTGGATAACTGTGTCTAGATGATTGTCCAGTGACTCATGTTTCCTAACTGGTAGTTGTATGAAAAGACTAATAAATCTATAAAATTAGATCCCTATTGAGTAACCCCCCTCCCTATTGAGCTCACTTCCTAATCTAATCTAACACACTTAAATATTAAAAAAGTAATGTGCAAAGAAGACAAGAAACCCCCTTGGAGCACTTATTTAGTAAGTGTATCACTTTTAACAGGTTTTTCATGATTTTTGAAAGATTATAACTTGTACTAATACTGTATATTGTACTAATATACAATACACTAAAAACCTTTTATTTGCCATAAACATCTACAAAAACACTGAAAGTTGTGCAAATTTGAGATTATTATTATCAGCTCCGTCAGTTATTTGAAGCCAAAATTTGAATTAAAAAAAAATTAGTTATCAAAAATTCATAAAAAAATTTAGGGTAACCCCATTAATACTACTTATAGTAAAACTACTATTACTTACATGTAACAAAATATACCTACATATAAAAAAATAATTCAAACTGTGTATGCCCTCCCTGCCTCTTGAAAAAATTACCAAAAATGAAATTGCACAGTTTTTCATGTTTAACTATATTAGTAATTTTCTCGTAGAAAGAAGAGAGATAGGTAAATAAACCACTGGACTAATCTTTTACCTTGAGATAAATTGCTTTTTGTTTCATTCTTCCAGGACCAATAGTTTTTGGTTATGATTTTTTTCCATAGGAAAATCATAAACAAAAGTAGGTGTGTGCACCTTACAATCACAAAATAGGCGTGTGTTCCATAAAAAAATGGCTGCCATAGGTAAACTGCTTAAAAAAAATTGTTTTAAGGTTCAGAGAAATGTAGGAAACAATTGGGTAAGTTTCAATTTTTATTGAATTTGTCAGGCAACTACTCTTGGGTCACTTCAGAATAATGCATATATATATAAAATATATTTATTTATTTAAATTAAACTTTTTATTTCCTCTGCATGTAAAATTTAGCTCTCTCTATATGTTTTTTTTTTCAGCCACTGCAAAGTACAGAATAAAAGAAACATTCTTATCTTCACTTCTTTATCCGCATCAAAATGTTTTCGGGCCTAAGCCTATCTTCAGTGATGTATTTATTTTTTTAAATTCTTTCTTATTTGTTTTTCACAATTAAAACAATATATTTTATTAAAATATAAAAATTTTAAAAATCTGTAGAACAAATATTTGTTCACTCAAGATATTAAAAACGTGTTATCTGCCAATATAGTAATGTAATGATCATTATTGCAGTACAGAACAAATATTGGTTCTAAAAGTTTTTTAATCAGTAAATTCTTTAAATTGTGTAAATGTGAATAAGAAAACATTAAAAAAAGAATATAAGCTTAAGCCCATATTCAGAAAGAAGATAGGCTTAGGCTAGAAAATGTTTTGATGTGGATAAAAAAGTAAAGGTAAGAATGTTTCTTTTATTCTGTACTTTGCTGAGTTGCTGAAAAAATACACGCACACATACACGTGTGTGCGCACACACACAATTTTTTGAAAGTTCAAATAAGTCCATCTACATATTGACCGTTGTGCTAATTAAATTCAATATTAACTGAAATTTAACACTAAAACAAACACACAACTCTGTTGCCTATACCTGACCAGTATGGGCAGTGAGTTGCTTGTTGGTCCATAACAAAGTTTCAGGATTATAAAACTGTGATAGTTTAGGAAATTCTAAAATTTAAAATTTCTAAAAATAACTGTTTTTGATGTAATTATAGAATTGAATACCAGCTGTTGATGTGGGATCCCCAAAAATAGATTACTGGTGTTAATTTGTTAAGTTTTCGTATTTGATAACTTTGTTTTGATGGTTTAGTTCAGTTTTATATATATATATATATATATACTTTATATATTATATATAATTATATATTACTTTTTTATCATAAAATGCGTTTGCAGATGGTTGCCATATGGTTAAAATGGAAGATGGATCAACAGCATATATTACTTTAACTCGTGGTTTGTTAGAAGAGGAGACTGTCAGCACAGAAGCAGTGGAAGTGGAAGGCAATCTTCAAGTTGATGAGAAAAAAAGCTCAAAAACTAGTTTCAGATGTCTTTATCCTGATTGTGGCAGACTATATTCAACTATGCACCATCTGAAGGTTTGATATTAAAAATTATAATTCATTGTTAGTGCTGTATAGAATAAAGCTAAGAATAATTGTGAGAGTAAATCTGTTCTGATAGCTTATAATTACATATCGGATACTAAATTGTAAACAGCTTCCTGGCAGTTTTCCACTCTTCTAAATGTGCTTTCTGCCATTTTGTTTAGATAGAGTAAGCAACTTTGAGTAATAATTTGTTTGTTGTTTTATACAGTCAGTTTTTTTACATGATGTTTGGCAGAAATGGTATCCTGATGTTGCTATGAAAGTTCTGTCATAGGTTTGCTTAAGGAAGTATTAAGGACATTTTTTCAAAATATATTTTAAGGTTGGATCATTGAATTTATTAATTAAATAATAGCTAGCTGGCTGTAAAGACTGGAAAAAATTTACCATGAATATAATAAAGTTTCCTGGGTCATTTTCCTTTCCCAATGATATAAGAGTATTTCCTTGCTGGGGACTTGCTGCCTTCTGATAGTGTTCAGCTATTTGAAATTTATTATTTGATAAATATAAACACAAAATAATTTTACAGAAACTTTATCTTGTCCTGCCATTTAAATTCTTTGTTTAAATTGAAATAGAAATAATGATTTTCAAATTTGTTAGCTGTTACGTGAAGATTATATCATGTAAACCATTGTATGAGATCTGTTGTTTTACAGTTTTCCTAAGGGTCATATTCATAAACTGTATTAAAAATTTCAGTTTTACTGGCAAAATGTTAAATAATAATGTTTGTTTTCTTAATTCGAGTTTAAGTTTAGATGAGGTGTTAAACTTTACTACATTGATCTTAATTTCTTCATATCTATCAGAAGACGAACTTCGATTTTGCTGGTTTTGAAATTCCAATCATGTGCTAAATAGTTCTGATTATTGGTAATTTCTCTTATTAGTTTTGATTATTGGTAGTTCTGATTATTGGTAAGTTACAATGTGTAACATGTCTGGATCTAAAGATTTTTGTACATACTGAATCATATTGGTTAGTAGGGGCTAAAAGGAAATTTGTTGTATTTTAGACTGTATCCATAATGTTAGAAATAGATTACTTCACATTGTCATATTTTTAATATTTACTTACCCTCCATATTCTAAAAAAGAATAAGGAAATAATTTTTTTTACTTCTTGTTGATAAATTTAATTTAATAATGTTCATTAGGCTTCTAATAATAAACTATAAAACAAACAATTTTTAGGAAGTAATTTAAGTAATTATTAAACTTTAGTTATCCTTTGCATATTTCTTTTCTTGTCTTCATTAAGAAGTGTGTGATAAACAATTCTTTGAGAGTGTTAAATAAATTAATTTACATGAACAATAGTCAGTTTATTGGCATCTAGGTTGTTAAATGCATTGCAACATATAATGTCTGATTGATTTTAAACACTGAAAAGGCATTTACTAAAGATATGCTGTTGAATTTTTTTTAAATGTTGTATTTTGTAAAGTGTTCAAAATATTATATTATGTATAAGTTATAAACATTATAATTTTTTGCATAAGATTATAAATTTTACTTTCCTATGGGGTGGTCAAAATTTATTCTCTAAAGTGATGAAAATTTCTGTATTTCAACATATTATTTGCCTTTTTATTTTAGGTTCATGAAAGATCTCACACTGGTACTAGACCTTATCTTTGTACTGAAAAAGGTTGTACGAAGGCATTTGCTACAGATTATGGGCGCAAGGCTCACGTCCGAACTCATACTGGTGAAAAACCTTATCATTGCAAGGAACCTGAATGTAATAAAAGTTTCAAAACATCTGGTGATCTGCAAAAACATACACGCACACACACAGGTTGGTAATAATCTTTTTACATGTTTATAGAAAAAATAATCCCTTCGTGTTCAAAATTTCATTAAATAATTGTGTATTTATGTTTACTATTTTACTATTCGGACTGGATATTTAAAACTAATAAACAGGAAACTGCATATAGTGTAATAAGTTGAAATTACAATTTTATTCAAAGATCACTTCAGAATATTATGAGAAGTGTAGAAGGATTGTAGGACAGCATACGCTACTGAGTCTGATTTATAATGGCTTCTATTTAAATGGTGAATGCATGCAAATTACAAGCCTAAGAGAGCATACAAAGTATGGCAAGAAAATAACAGGTTTTTGCTGTAACATTTTTTCCTTAACAACTTCACATTAACCCCTTCAATATTCTCTCCTCTTTGATCCCTGCACTGCTCCATTTGAATTTTCCATTGTTCAAAATAGTGTTTCAGGTCATTTTCTGAAAACCATGTTCATGGTGTCCGTTGCTTTTTCTTTATTGAGACATAATGTCTCAAACCTAGTTCCTTTCAATGCTTCCTTCAGTTTCGGAAACATAAAATTCACATGGGGCTAGGTCTGGTGAGTAGGGTGGATGTTCCAGCACAGGGATCCCATGCTTAGCCAAAAAACATGCCTTGTTTGGCATAACATACTTACTTGTAAGTAAAATGTTTGTAATAAATGATTTTTTTCTCTTTTGACATATGTTGCACTAAAAAATATACCATTAGAAACTAAATTGACAATTCCACAGTGTACTCTTAAATTCCTTGACTAGTGAACAAAATATCTGACCTTACTGCTTCAATCAAAAACTATTCTTGCCTATTACACTGTTTTTCATGATATGCCATGAGTAGGTAGCTATTCCTGTGGATTTACATATATTATACAATATATATTACAGATACTTGGTGAAACCAGACTTAATTTTTTTTTTGTGTAATAATTAATATTTATGAATTTTTTTGTTGTATTTTTTAATGGTTTGTTTGTAGGAGAGAGACCATTTCTTTGTCCAATCAGTGGGTGTGATCGATCATTTACTACTTCAAATATAAGGAAGGTTCACATACGAACTCATACTGGTAAGTTTGTCACTCATGTTTTGACAAAGATATTAAATATTTATATCAGGAACAGTTACATAAGATCCCAGATGGGGAGTCTTATTCTTTTAGACAATGTTACATTTTAAATAAACTTATTTTACTGTTAAGATTGTGTTAGTGATATTAGTTTTCAGTTGTAATGATAAGTGTAATATTAACGTTAAGTTTCAGTTTTGTCTTTTCCCATTCTTTAATATTTTAATGTTAATTTAGTTTTAGTTTTTAACTTTATTTTTTTTCCCCTTTGTTTGTGATATTGGTTTTAAGTTTTTTTTACCCATAGTAGTTGTTTAAGTTTTTTGTATATGATCAGTTTTTATACACTAAATTTAATTTAGTTTTAGTTTTGTTTTTAATTTTTTTAAACACATATATAAGCCAGGTGATGATAATGCATGAGCATTTTTTGCCCTTCAAGGAAAAAAAAAGAACACGACACAAATTACAACATATATAATCTTATAACTACACAATAACATTCTACACTATTTCTTATTACATATACACTTGGTGATGTGACACCTTATGAAACGCACTCGTAACCCAAGGTGGGAACTATTGTGCTGAATGTCTCTACGCAGTGAGTCTCATATGATGTCCTCTTGGCACCTGGACGAACCCAGTTGCAATTAGTTCTAGCTCCAGTACATGTGTGCTCTGCTGTAGTGGTCTGTCATAGTTGAACAAAATTAGTAGTCTACAAATAAACTATGATGGCTGGTGGTCTATCTGAAAAACTATCAATTTTAGTCAAGTGAGAAGACCTCACTCGGCATTGCCCGACGAGGAAAAGAATTATATTGAAGAAAATAGTGTGAATGGTATTGCATGCCATCCACAATATAAAAATATAAGATTTATAGTTCTTAAACTATAAATCCTATAGTTAAAGCCTATTAATCTATTTTAGTTTGAACTATAAATGTTATAGTTTAAGTGTTTCTGTTATTCAAAAAGGGGCTCTTTACACCCCTCTTGGAGTTGTTAAATGTTATTGTTTATTATTTGTAAGTTTCAACTTTTGGTTAAATATTTTCTTTTTTTAATATTTTTAGTTATAATATGACCTGTAGTATTAGTAATAAGTTATTTTTTGTTTGTTATTTGTTATAAGTTTTAACTTTTGTTTTTAATATTTTAGCTTATGACCTGTGATATTAGTTCCAGGTTTCTGTTTATATTTTTTTAGTGTTTAATTATTTTAATTAAATAACCTAAGCTTTACTTTATTAAGTAGCTTTAATTAACTTTTTTTAATTTTTTTTATTCTGGGCGATAACACGCAAGCGTTTTTCATCCTATTAGGTAGATAAGATATTAAAATTTTTTGCCTATATTTAAATAAGCAAGTGCAAGTATTATTTTCTAATGACATACTTATATCTTTATTATCTTGAACTTAAATATTGAACATTGTAAGTCCATATTTTTAGGGTAGTTGTTCCTGAAAAATCAAATATCTCAATTTACTTACCGTATGTATAAGAGTTTCAAATTTACTCTGTTAATGATTATTTATTATCAATAATAAATTTATATTAAAAAAAACTTAATTTTTGAATTTTTTTGTTTATCTATTTTACGAATAGAATAGTTTGTTGTAATGCATGGGATTAGTACCTGTTTACAAATAAGTTCATCAAATTTCTTTAACAGGCATTTTCTTTTGTATAAATTATTGCAGTTCGATTTTGTTATTCATACTTATTGTTACTGATAATCATAATATTTTTCAGGAGAAAAGCCGTATGAATGTACTCATCCTGGTTGTGATAGATCATTTGCATCTGCTACAAATTTTAAGAACCATATGAGGATCCATTCTGGTGAAAAGCCATATGTTTGTGAGTGGCCTGTAAGTGCTGCTGATATTGTTAATTGTATCTTTTGCTAACTTTGGTAGATTTAATAAGTACATGGCAGAATATGAATATATGGTAATATGACTACATATACTTGCATAAATTAAAATACACAAATATAAACAACTTTTGACCGGTGCAGAAAAAAATATTGATAATATTTGTTTGCTACTTAATTTTTTTTCTTCTTTGGTTAAACATACAAGTTTTTTTCAGTTTAATAATTTATAGCTCTGGCTATTGAAAAAACCACAACTAATCATAATTTTATTTTAAAAAACCTTTGGAATGGTTTGTCTGCTGTTTTTAAAATTAAATAAAAAATGTTTAGGTTTGTATTGAATATTTAGTAATCTCAATTTAGGTATAGTAATAAATATTTTTAATAAATGTACTCTCTATTAACAAAAACTACATAGTTTTGTGGAATGTTTGGATGAATTTATATTTAAAAAAAAAAAGCAAGAATCATAGTTTATTTTTACCTGATAGAGCATGTTTGATAATATATTGAAAAACTACATACTAATGATTATTGTTATAATGTAATTTAATAATAGTGTTATATAATGTAATGTCTTTCATTGCATCATTTTACTTTTCATTAAAGTAATTTTGAGGATACTATTCTATGATATGCACTTTATTCTTTCAATTTTAAGGATGCACCTTTCTGAAATGTACTGGATAACTATTAGTATTATAGTGGATGCAGTTGTTATTATCAAATATAATTATATTTAACTCATTCAATGCCAGTTACATTTCAAAACATCGTGTATGCATGCATGCGTGTGTAAGGGTATATGTATATCACCCAAAATGTGTTTTTTGAATATTTGAGTATATTTTCCATAGTATTCCAAAAGTCACTATCTAATATAGACAATTATGAAGGAGTATTTTCTTAAATAAATGAAATATAATATACTTTAGTGTATGGGAAACACTGCATAACTAACTGCTTTTTCTTTAAAAGGATTGGAAAAGATTGTCACTTATAAATTGTAGTCTTGTAGTCCTTTTTATTGATGTTTCTTTATTACTGTTTAATATTATTTTTTCAACAGCACCTGCTTTAAGGCCCAGAATAGTAGAAAATTCTAGTCAGTTTGGACTAATTTGTTAATTATTTGTTCGATTTCACTAAGCTATGATGGATTTGTAATCTATTTGTTAAATACACTAACATTGTTCTTTAATGTATTGGTGCCTTTATCTTGTCTTGTAGTATAAGTTGAGAGAAATTAAATTTATGTTTTCTGAATTCAATCTTAATGTAAAGTATAATTGTTATGGATTTTTCAAAATGTTTTATTATGAAGTAGAAATAATGTTTAACTTCTAAGTTTAATTTTTGCTATTTGGTAACACCTGAATCTATAAACAGCACAATTTTTTTTTAATGTTGTAGTTATGTTTCTTTTATCATGTTTGATAGATAATTCAATTTAATGTATAAATTTATGATTCTTTTGTTTTTTTTGTAGAGTTGCCAAAAGAGGTTTACTGAATATTCTTCTTTATATAAGCATCATATGGTTCATACTAAACAGAAACCTTATCGATGCAATATATGTGATCATAATTATAGACAAGTGTCAACTCTTACTGTACATAAACGAACAGCACACGGTGTTATTGCAGCAGAAGATGGAACTGAAATTGTTCTTGGAGATATGTTTGGAGTTTCTGGTACAAAAAAGCTTAAAAATCTAGCTAGTAATGTAAGTTAAAATTTTATTTACCTATGAATTATTTGCATAAAACTTTTTTATATCTGTTTCAGTAGTAACATATTAAGAAATGATTGTAAATCTAAAATATGAATGCAAATATTTTACAATGGTCAAATATATTGCCCTGAAATAAATTCCAAATCAATTACTTTTTTGTCAGCAAATAAGAAATTAAAGAAAAAAATGTTTGTACTATTTTCAGTAATGCTTTTAGAAAAAATGGTGTTAAAGTTTTTTTTTTTAGTTTTTCACAAATATTAAAAAAAATAAATCCCTAAAAACTTGAAAGAAGAAAATATTACATAAAATGACCTACTTTTTGTTTTTTTAACAAAATTCAACATTTTCATATTAATATTTTCATATTACCCAATTTGATAAATTGGGTAATTGATAAGGGGTAAGGGGTAAATTGGGAATTCATAAGGTATTTGATAAATACTTTTTCAAGTAGTTGCAAGTTGTGATGGTGGTCATATTGAACAAGTGATAAGTAGAACATAATCTCTAGGCATATAGTAAACATGTATTTTACTTTTCTGTATTGTGATAAAACTAAAATTATTTTCATAAACAAAGAGCAAAACAGTTATATAGAAAATTTATATTTCTAAGGGATTTTTAGAAATAAGCAAAATGTGCATTTTTGGGTTTTTGAAAATCCACAAATGCTTCATGAAAAGGTGAATCACACTCCAAGAATTACGTTTTGGGCCTCTATCTCAAGTTATGGGGTAATAGGGCTATTCTTTTTTGAACAGACTGTGAACATTATCTAAACGTGCTGCATATTAATTTTGTTTCTTAGCTTCTTGCAAAAGGGTTTAAATTAGAAAATGTGTGGTTCATGCAGGATGGAGTCAGAATCCACACAGCTATGTTTTAGACTTTATGCATGTGACTTTAAATGCAAATGTCATTTCAAACCAATTTCCTAATTCTTTATTCTTTCCTAATTCTAATAGTCCTGATTTGAATCCATGTGATTATTTTCTCTGGGGATTTTTAAAGGAAAAGATTTTCTTTAATTATCCTTGTACAGTGATGGAACTTCAAGTGTGATCATTGAGGCCAGCAATGAGGTAACTGAAGATGTGTGTCGTTGAGTTATTAACAACATAGGAGTTCGTGTTCAAGTAGTTGCAAGATGTGATGGTAGTCATATTGAACAAGTGATAAATAGAACATAATCTCTAGTAAACATGTATTTTACTTTTCTGTATTGTGATTCAAAAAAATATTTTTTAACAAAACCAGATTTTGAACCACTTCGTGCACCACTCTTCTTTGAAAATTATAACTGTTTTTGTGTATTATATTCCAACAAAACATCTAGCAAGAAAAAGGTAAAATCATTTTGTAAGCTCATTAGTGAATGAATAGTTTTATTTATTTTTTTAGGAATGGCATCTGTAATCTGTTTATGCTCTGGTAATTACAAAATGGGTGCATTCATTTTCATGAAATATAATATTTTGATACCTATCTCAAAATAAATTGAACATTCTATTTTAAACATGCAATATGATAGTTAAAAGAAAGTTGAACAGCAGGTGGTAAACATAAAAATACTATCCAAATTCTCCTCCTGGCATTGTTGGGTAGAACATTTTGTTTTGTAATATTGTGAAGGCCAGTTCTACATTGTCATGCGAGATCTTGGTAATGATTGTTGTATTGCATTTCTATGTTTTGAATTATAAATAAGTAATTTTTAACATGTATTGGCGTTACCATATATATATATACATTTATATATATTCCTGTACCTGACAGAAAACTTTATATGTGTACTCATAATATTATTCAAAATATAAAACATGATTTCATATAAAATGACAGAAATTAAAAGAATATGTTTTAACAATAGGTATAGAATTTAATACTGACTGAATATGCAGGATACCACGAAAACCAGTTGTTGGAAATGAATGTGTAAGTTACAACTTATGTAACAACTGTGTTTTGGTGGTTTAAAATAAAAATAAAACCTTATTAAAAAAACCATATATAAAAATGTATATTAATTTAGTAAAATAAATTCTTTTTTTTTGTCCATATTGATAAAACATATATATATATATATATATATATAT